>NQII01000019.1:140077-274945 GCA_002778355.1 Clitarchus hookeri
ACCCTTAGTAAATCTAATGACAGGGCAAAGCTGTACCCGCCGAAGCAGAAATATATATTAACATTTGCCTTAAATCGATACACGGGAAGGGACTCTTCTTCGCTAGAATGTACACAGCTGTGTTCACAACATCAAGGGGAGAAACATAACATAATACAAATCCACCAGAGCAGAAATATTTTAAACCTCCCTCTGCTTAGCAGTGTGAGTAGGGAACCCCCTATGTAACTCTACACACACATCCCAGCCCGTACCTACCTTACTTCAAGTAGGTTAGAGGTAATGGCGAAAAACACAGAATAAATATAAATACTCTTTATTCAAATCCTTTCTTTAAAAAAATTACGGTACATTCAGACATACACCTCTCTCTCTTTCTCTCTCTCTCTCTTTCTCTATCTCTTTCTCTCTCTCTTTCTCTCTCTCTTTCTCTCTCTCTCTTTCTCTCTCTCTCTCGTGTAATACCAGTGCTCATTTACCCAGCTGCCCAAATTCAAGAACAGGTAATGACAAAAAACACAGAATAATTATAAATAATCTTTATTCTTATCCTTCCTTCAAAAAAGACATTCAGGAATACATCTCTCTCTATCTCCTTCTTGTTATGACAATAATTTACCCATCAGTGAGTGCAGAGCGACATATCCAGCTATTGTGGCGGGAATCGAAACCTAACCATTTCACAAAAATACATTTGCCCGACTGACGAATGACTCTCAACTGGATAAATGTCTGGAAATTTTTTCATCTGTTGCTACTGATCATAAAACATCCCTCTGAACACAATGGCACCCATATCCTCAAGACAGTATGTCCTTGGTTCGTAATGGCGAATCTTCACAACCTGTATATTTTTGTTCTCCAGTTTGGAGTGTAAGATTTTTCAAATGTTCTCTCACTCGTGATATCTAGAAATAGTTACCACTTGGCTATAGGCTTGTGACTGTTCAAATTCTTCTCCGACTTATACAAAGTTTCCAGCAAAGAATTATGTTTAACATTCACTGATCGCATGCAGATAGTTCAATGTACTCATCGATTGTAGGATGCTACCAAACGAGGCAACAAGTCCAGGCACTCGTAACTTCACCGAGACGAAACTTCTCGCCACATGTCATTCTTCAGAGTATGGTTAAACCATTCCACAATGGAGGCCTTCTTCTCACCATATGTATTTTAGTGACAAATATTATTCGCAGCCATTAGCGAATGGAAGGTGGGATCGTAGAATTGTCTGCTAAGATCTGTTTGCAAATGTTTAGGCGATCCTTTATCTTCCAAAACAGTCTTCATTGCATCGCTCACATCATGGCCATGTTTCCACAGAACTGGTATACCCCATGCATATTTTCTGAAACATTTTACTACCTTTGACAGGTATCTGTAGCCCTTGTTAACAGTGGCATATGGGATCATTTCAACTAGGTCGGCCTGGTACAGATCTCTCAGCCCAAAGCCAATGCCCAGGAACTGTTTAGCGATGATGGCGAAATTCGAGTGTGTCTCATACTTATTAGCAATGCTGGAAAACTCATTGTCGACCAAATATGCACTCGTGAGGATAAGTAAGCACTTATATTAGAGAAGCACCTCGCACGAGTTTTCGCCAGGCTCATGTTTAAACAGCAACTAGTAGGGGCTAGGAGATGCCTGCATCGCTTTGGCACCATCTGTATAAAATTGTTGGGCAGGAAAAACATTTGTTTGTTCCCCAACAACTATTTCTTAATTTGTCCATTCANCCCAACAACTATTTCTTAATTTGTCCATTCATTCCATCAATAAACCTCGTTGTGTACGATTGTAGGTAATTGCGAACAGTCATGGTGCACAAATTAGATCGGTCCTTTTTACGTTTCCCAACCCCTAAATATAAATCATCATCTTCATCAGCTGCAGTATCTTACGAAAGTATATTGTGCTTACTCACAGTCTGGGTTTTGATGTCTAGTTCAGTCTTCATTTCAGCAGGGGGGACAGTTTGTTGTTGTAAATTATCAATCCAAGATGTAATCAGTTGTAACACTTCTTCCGAAGTAGTATTGTGATCCATGTGCACGCTTAGCTAGTAAATACTTATTGTGCACACTTTCAATTACACAATATAAATCCTTGGCAGTGATAGTCATTGTACTAAAACAGTGAGCAGGATGATCTTGGTGTTCATAACACCCACACATAGAGAAGCATTTATGTGTGGCCTCTTTGCACAGGTCAGATCGGTCCCATGACATCATCTCCTGTCGGTCTGAGTAGATTCGAGACTTTCAGACCCACTAATATGACGGGTTATGACATCACGAATATACTTGCAATGAAGCCACAATTCATAATCTGAATGAATTCATATCGGACAAGGCACGAACAATCCTGGTTAGCAATCTGTCTTGCATAGATTCGAGTGAACACCAAAAGTGGAGGGTTTGCTCACCGCCACAGTCAATGTGAACTTGGCTGCCAAATTTAGGAGACAACACAGTCGTCCAGACGAGGCGACCATCCATAGTGGTGTGCTATTGTCTAAGGCAGAGAGTTTGTCCACACACCCCGCCAATGCTTTCAGATCGCTATCATTATTGGCAGCCGACACTTGAAGAAACTTGCTGGAAAATTCGCTCACCCATAACGATGAGTTTCCCCTCTAAAGTGGTGAGCTGGTTCATTCCTCTCATCAGTGTGCGAAGGGAAGCCTCAGCATTAATGCTCGACGTCTGCATTACCNGCTGGAAAATTCGCTCACCCATAACGATGAGTTTCCCCTCTAAAGTGGTGAGCTGGTTCATTCCTCTCATCAGTGTACGAAGGGAAGCCTCAGCATTAATGCTCGACGTCTGCATTACCAACAACAGTCGCAAAGCCTCTGAAGTGACGCTGCAGATAAAGAACACAATAGCCGCATCGCCATCATGTTTCGGTCCTCCGAAATTCTCAGCTCGCTTCCCACCGAAACTGCAGTGACCATCGTCAGTAGATGTAATACAGCCATCTGTCGTTTGCTTCAGGCCACTATGACCGAACTTGGATATGGCATAGCTCATCATTCACTGATGTACGATAACGAACTGATCGAATACCCTACGATACATTCCCTGATGAAGCAGAAAATCCTTAGCAATAACAAGGAAACCATGAGGTTCTCGCCAGCAACATTAGCATATTCCTTTAAACACATCAAATGTCATATCAGCATTAACATGATCGGAGTAAACATGATGTAAATTCAGGTCATCCGTGCNATATTCCTTTAAACACATCAAATGTCATATCAGCATTAACATGATCGGAGTAAACATGATGTAAATTCAGGTCATCTGTACATACAATGATAACATGGCCGAAGCTGTGCTTTTATTTGTTAACGGGGCGCTCTTAGCCATTTGGCCCTGCCGCTCCCTGGCCTCCCAGTAGGCGGGGAAGAGGGATCACGCCCTCTCAACGCAGACATGACTAGCACTTACCATAATTGATCAAACCTGTAGCTCCGACCTGTTCATCAGGCCGCACCTAGCATAGCCCCGATCTGACATAACAGATCGCACCGAGCATGTCCTACCACAAGGCCTGAGATCCTAGCACTCAGTTACCAAGCGTGTGGTCTGGCCGGAGCACTACCCACGCCCCTGACGTCATCTCGGGGACGCCCCCGGAACATGCCCTGTTCACGTCCAGCTCTTCAGCAAGAGGGGGAATCTCTCCGAGCCTTCTCCAGCATGCGGAGTCAACCACTGCCAGCACGAGTCCAACCTCATCTGATCCGTATATCCAGAGGGTACCTCTGGATGGGCTAAATAGATCATCCCATGCTACCTCTTATTTTCCATGGCACTTATGGGTTTTCCAATGTCTGACCGCCACCGCCGGGCCCACGGGCTGGGAAACGCGGAGTTCCTCTGAACAGGTGGGTACCGCCATGACCGTCCGGATTTATTCTCAAAGTTGTCGTCACTGAAAGCTTTTATCGCAACGCCGCCCATAAGGCCGGCCCGCTGACATCAGACACGCGTCCTTTACCATCCTAGAATTTCTTCACAGGGAAATTCCTGTCTTGGGCCCCAGTGGCCTGAGTGCCAAGAGGTCCAACACCCCACCAAGTGGTCGGGCCTTGGTACTATCTATCGGCCCAAGCCATCACNNTGGGTTGCCATGGATGTTGAGAGGCTATAAGAGACGCATCACCCATCCTTTCCGGAAACCAGAAAGTAGGTTGGGCTCGGTTACTATAGCCTAGTACTGCCACACCGCCTCAAGCGTCCAACCTACGCTCCTCCCACCGCGAAACAATACATATAACATAGTTGTGACACTCAAGTTGTGTTTGTATGTCATAATGAGCCTTGAGAGTAAAACCAAGAGGGGATGCAGTCTGGTGAATACGCTGATCAATAACCTTCCTTTCGAGACTCATGTTCAAGGCTGCAAATCCTGCAGGCCCGGCATACAACTAGTACGAAGATTGAAGCATGGTGACATCCCTGTCAATCCATTGTACAAGATGTGCAAGGAACACAACATTGCCTACTTGACCAGTAGAAAGTTGGGTGATAGGCATGCTGCTGACACTGTTCTCGCAGAAAAAGCCAAGTCGATAGTTAAATCACCCAAGACAAAACTTGGTGAACATCTAGTTGCCTGGGGAATGTCCAAGATTATGAAAAATAATGTTAACATGGTAATGGGTTTATAGTTTGGAAGGAAGAAAAAACCAGGAAGGCACGGAGGAAACCTCGCAAAGCAGTAGTAGGGAAGCAAGGAAGTACCCTACCCTTCTTCCTGCTAGCACTCGGCATCTGCGGCAGCCTTATCAGTGGTGCAAGTGGTATAGTGAGGGCAGTGAACACGGCCAAGGATGAAAATAAGCAGTTAACAGAAGCGATTCGACACAATGGCCATCTGGATGTGCTCGCTAGAGGTAAAATAATGGTGGTGGCCTGTATCTTCGACCCCACCATATGGTAAGTGGTGGGGGAAAGAGTAAATGCAGGAGGAACATACGAAGGAGGCGGTATTAATTAAGGTCACTTCCCAGTTGTCCACTCACGAAAATAGACATAGAAAATTTGCCTGTAAATTGAAATGAGTCCATTTCCGAGGCATATTTATCCGCAACCAGCTGCCATGTAGACCGATACGAGTGGTGTGTTGTATAGTAAACCTAGATACTAGCCGAGGGCCGGGGATGCATTGGACTGTGTATAAAAAGTGTGGGGATACAGAAGAATGCTATGACAGCTTTGGTAATTTAAGGATCCCATCAGAACTGAAAACATTTTTGAGAAGGGTGATATTACATTATAACTATAGAGCAGAGCAACAACTGCGAAAATGTAACTGTTGTCACTTATACCTGTGATTCCTTTCATGCTAAAAAGACAAAAAAACACTATAATTAATGGGGACGCACTACTTGTAATTATCAGTCATGTCCGTAACCCTGATTGTGTCGAGCAATAGCTCGGAATTGTGCTCCATATGCTTCCCTCCGCTGGACCTGAAGGGGGCGTTGTCTGTCGTGTTCATAGCTTTCAAACCTTCTTCTCTGCAACGAACATCTTCTCTGCAACGAAGGCAATTGTATGTTTCGTTGTGGCACGGATGATAGTAAGAGAGGCGAGGTGCGGGTACCCACAGGTTCGTATGAGATTGAAGATATAGGCGAGTACCTTAAGCACACACTGGAGACGTTGGTGATATGAGGAACTCTAATACACTGCACAGCGAGATTTATTGTAATGCTTAGATAGATGTCACACGAAGCGATACACTCTCTGCAATGCTCGGATGCTTATTGAGAAGTATGATGCGAATAAAACTCATGAATCCACCCTTCTGGTTAATATTTTCCTCATTAACATAAGAATAAACTGTAATATGGTTACCGGATCATACCTCAACAGAAATCCTGGCCAAAAACTACACGAAGTTTCCATGTTGGTAATTGCAGTTTTTAAGCTGCTGGATGTATACGAAGACACCCATTTACGTTCTGGTCGTGGTGGAGATTGTACAGGAAGTGGTTGCCTCTATAGTAGACCGAGATAGTCATTCGATTAATTTCCGAGGTGAGGAAATAACATTATATCTCCATTTATGCGAAGATGGGTCTGAAATTTAAGTGGGTGTGTACTAAGGTAATAAAGGCAGCTTACTGTACCAAACCAGAAGTAAGTACGATTTGAGCACCCAGCATTCTAACATCTGAAAACGTACGTTTTTTTAGAGGATTGGGGCTTAACGTCAACTTATATGGACGAGGAAATATTAAACATTGCCAAGCCGGCGAGCTTCGAAGGCGTGATCACTAAGGCAGAAATCCTCACGTACACACCCTATCTACTAGGTCCGTGCGTAACCTCGTCTGAGGTTCGGATCCCGGTACAAAACCATGTGTAAATCATATTTGAAGTTCCGATGAACTATTACAAAGGCCTGAGGCACTGTACCTGTGACGACATGAATCATCAAAAATGGAATATTACACATGATAATTAGAATCACGTGCGAGCTGAAAGTATGTGAAGTGGATGCGACAAGAGATGTTGGAATTACAGACACCATAAAGAATTATCTCTCATTGACACACAACCAACTGCTGGCCGTTAAAATTATAGGCTGGGTGATCGAAGAGGACTTTAAGGTCCCTGTCTATACTAATGGAAAATGCGAAGTATGTTTCCAGCTAGCCGTGGTGCTAGGGTTCGCCGAATACTACAGTTATTACCATGGCCAATATGCAAACGAACACAGTTCTGGATACCGCCACCGTGCCGGAAGCCACATCGCTGACAATACGGTCCATTGAATAGTTGCTCCCAAATGTGCAGGTATAAATGTCAGCGTGTGTGAAATTTTTGAAATATGCACAGAAAGGTAGGAACGACGATATTGAATTTCGTACATGGAGTTTAGAAGCGTAATTTGGAATGTCAAAACTAGTTTCACAAGCGATAAACCATGCTACATAATAGTTACATTTCACTTGGGCAAATAAAATGACCTCAGTGCGGACCGCTCGAAATTCGACCATGCGAACATAACGAATGTTAAAGTTTTCCTCAACTTTAAGTGTTACCCATATTGAGATTTAAACATAGATTTCGCGAACGGTAGGTATCATATGGAATGTAATGTATCATTATCAAATGTACGCCGATTCTCAGAGATCATACTATGGGCAAAAAACACAGTTACAGATGTTAGGTCCCGACAAGTTCATGAACACTGTCCCCTTGCTCGGGTTTCATGTTAGCATACAGGATGTTAGAATAGTCCAGTTTAGTCGCCTGCAGAATTGAAATGGTCGCTGCAGAGAATTTCCCGGCCAATACTCAGGTGTGCACCTTAATAATTCACGATAAACTGGTCACATACAATGTGCGCGATAAGTAGTTAAAATGCTAATGTAATTGGCATCTATAGTCTATTCACAATCCAACTGTCACGATGTTCGTGAACTTTCAGGGCTGCACATCACCGTGTGATTTCATCATTAAACGTATTTGCATAGCGTATGTAGATGATAACCTAGCGACAGGTACATTTCTACCTCTGTTTCCATGGTGGACACTCGACAGCAAAAGTAAGGTAACAAATATGTGGCTGGAGAATCACTATCACGACCTTAAATATGATGATGGCGATGTAGAATACATTAAAATACGTGATGTACTCACCGATATGTTGGTCATAGTGGCAGACCGTATGGTCTTCATGGCCGGTCCTGAGCAGAAGAGATGGTTGAGCATTTATTGCGGTACGAAGGTAACACTATGTGATCTGCAGACAGAGTATGACTGCTCATCATTAAGAGCAGTGAAGGCTCGGTACACGAAAACCAAACACGATTGTGAAACATGCAGGCTAAGCCACTCATGTCTGTACTTGAATGCACTGCTGCTAAGGACATGGACTCTGATCTGTGGTACATACCACAGTGGTGGTGGGGGCAATAGTTATTGCGTTCTTTTTTCTAACAGCAGACAATATAAATGCCAGCTCATCGCCGAGGTTAAACCATAGTAATACTTGTGACCGCCCCCATGTGTGCATGCTTGGTATCTCACTCCCTCGATACCATCATGGACAGGCTTATAGCGAAGTTGAATGGTAATGCACAGTATGGGTTACTTTCGGATCTGCTGATTGGGAAGTGGTACACAGCATCGGATTTCTGGCTGGTGGATACGACCTATGACAAGTGCATGACATGTATGCTAAACCCAGCATTCGCAATACATTTACCTTCATGCTACGTACAACTGATCTCGGAGACGGACATGAAACTGCTTTACGAGACTACTGTGCACATAGCATATGATGGCATCAAGCCTATCGCTAAAAGCAAGACAATGCACATGCTGGAATTCTCATAATGTGTGCGTACATAGGAATAAACACCAACTTACCTCAGTAGAACTCTAGCTCGCCACATGCATACATGTCAAACATGTAAACTACATTCAATCTGCTGGACGTGGCCAAGTATGATGTTGTTATGACTGGGTACCCATGCATTGACTTCTTATCTCTTGGATGACCTGAGCAAGTGGAAAGCTGTCATGACCTCGAAAACTCGATATACCAGAATGCATAAAACGAAGAGGCTTTATACGCGACACCATGCAGCTTTGTTTCATGTCTTGTATATTACCTGCGGCCGGACATGGAGCTGCCTTGCACGATATACGATACGATGGTTCGTGGGAACGAAACGAATATACTTCAGACATAATTTACACATGCCATCCCAACAATGGTGTAATTACCTGTATGGGTGAACATCACATCACCATCATGAAACATGAAGGGGTTACATTGACGGCAATGTGTTCTCTGCTAATGTGGGAAGTTTACTTGTCTACAGTAATGTAAACATGCGGTCACAAGCATATGAGAAGCGACGAGTGTTACATCTCGCCCTGAGTCAGCAGTGATGCAGGCTTCTGTTGACAACCACCAACACCATGAACAATATGTTCGACAAACAAGACTGTGTGCAGTTCCAGACAGAAAATGTGAAAATGTATGATCGGTACTTTGTGGCAAATGTGGAAGTTGTATCTAAACCAGAATTTGGACATAAGCAAGTGCAGGTATGTGATGGTGATAATCATATGTGGGAATATCATGTCATGTGGGATAATATCCAAAGCAAGATTCTGCTGTGCTACAAGTACATAGGTGTGGCGTTGCCAATCTATGCCCGAACGGCCAGTTACCTGCAGGCGGTCACATTCTCACAGTACAAGCAGATTTGAAGATATTACCGACCTGCGTCGCGATAACAAGAAAATGGACTTTGTCCTGCATTACATAGAAAATGTAGCAATCTGCGGGTGGACTGAAGAGTGTACAGGACACATACATACCAATACACTGGAAGACTGTGGAAGAAAATGGATCCTACCCTGCGCAACCAAGGTATGCTGCTTATATAAGTAAATAGATTAATGAACTTATGTGTCTGTGCTGCCAGTACATCATGGAGACCTCGAATATGGACACAAACAACTCGACTGTCGAGGGAGAACTAAAATGTCAGAGCAAGTGTAAGTGTATGGAGGTCTTCTGTGCCCTTGTTGNGGTACTATCTATCGGCCCAAGCCATCACGGCAGATACCCCTATACAGCCGCTAGGAAGCTGATTCCCATAGGGCAAGTGTGGCAGAGCTCAGTCCGTTTAAATGGGGGTGGCACGAGAAGCCCTGGGTTGCCATGGATGTTGAGAGGCTATAAGAGACGCATCACCCATCCTTTCCGGAAACTGGAAAGTAGGTTGGGCTCGGTTACTATAGCCTAGTACTGCCACACCGCCTCAAGTGTCCAACCTACGCTCCTCACACCGCGAAGCAATACATATAACATAGTTGTGACACTGAAGTTGTGTTAGTATGTCATAATGAGCCTTGAGAGTAAAACCAAGAGGGGATGCAGTCTGGTGAATACGCTGATCAACAACCTTCCTTTCGAGACTCATATTCAAGGCTGCAAATCCTACAGGCCCAGCATACAACTAGTACGAAGATTGAAGTATGGTGACATCCCTGTCAATCCATTGTACAAGACGTGCAAGGAACACAACATTGCCTACTTGACCAGTAGAAAGTTGGGTGATAGGCATGCTGCTGACACTGTTCTCGCAGAAAAGCCAAGTCGATAGTTAGATCACCCAAGACAAAACTTGGTGAACATCTAGTTGCCTGGGGAATGTCCAAGATTATGAAAAATAATGTTAACAGGGTAATAGGTTTATAGTTTGGAAAGAAGAAAAAACCAGGAAGGCACGGAGGAAACCTCGCAAAGCAGTTGTAGGGAAGCAAGGAAGTACCCTGCCCTTCTTCCTGCTACCACTCGGCATCCGCGGCAGCCTTGTCAGTGGTGCAAGTTGTATAGTGAGGGTAGTGAACACGGCCAAGGATAAAAATAAGCAGTTAACAGAAGCGATTCGACACAATGGCCATCTGGATATGCTCGCTAGAGGTAAAATAATGGCGGTGGCCTGTATCTTCGACCCCACCTTATGGTAAGTGGTGGTAAATGCAGGAGGAACATACGAAGGAGGCGGTATTAATTAAGGTCACTTCCCAGTTGTCCACTCACGAAAATAGACATAGAAAAGTTTGCCTGTAAATTGAAATGAGTCCATTTCCGAGGCATATTTATCCACAACCAGCTGTCATGTAGACAGAGACGAGTGGTGTGTTGTATAGTAAACCTAGATACTAGCCGAGGGCCAGGGATGCATTGGACTGTGTATAAAAAGTGTGGGGATACAGCAGAATGCTATGACAGCTTTGGTAATTTAAGGATGTCATCAGAACTGAAAACATATTTGAGAAGGGTGATATTACATTATAACTATAGAGCAGAGCAACAACTGCGAAAATGGAACTGTTATCACTTATACCTGTGATTCCTTTCATGCTAAAAAGACAAAAAAAACTATAATTAATGGGGACGCACTTCTTGTAAGTATCAGTCATGTCCGTAACCCTGATTGTGTCGAGCAATAGCTCGGAATTGTGCTCCATATGCTTCCCTCCGCTGGACCTGAAGGGGGCGTTGTCTGTCGTGTTCATAGATTTTCAATCCTTCTTCTCTACAACGAACATCTTCTCTGCAACGAAGGCAATTGTATGTTTCGTTGTGGCACGGATGATAGTAAGAGAGGCGAGGTGCGGGTACCCACAGGTTCGGATGAGATTGAAGATATAGGCGAGTACCTTAAGCACACACTGGAGACGTTGGTGATATGAGGAACTTTAATACACTGCACAGCAAGATTTATTGTAATGCTTAGATAGATGTCACACGAAGCGATACACTCTCTGCAATGCTCGGATGCTGATTGAGAAGTATGATACGAAGAAAACTCGTGAATCCACCCTTCTGGTTAATATTTTCCACATTAACATTATAAGAATAAACTGCAATTTGGTTACCGAATCATACCTCAACAGAAATCCTAACCAAATACTACACCAATTTTCCATGTTGGTAATTCCCGTCTTTAAGCTGCTGGATGTATACGAAGACACCTATTTACGTTCTGGTCGTGGTGGAAATTGTACAGGAAGTGGTTGCCTCTATAGTAGACCAAGATAGTCGTTCGATTAATTTCTGTGGTACATCTACATTTTTGCGAAGATGGGTCTGAAATTTAAGTGGGTGAGTACTAAGGTAATCAAGGCAGCTTACTGTACCAAACCAGAAGTAAGTACGATATGAGCACCCAGCATGCTAACATCTGAAAACATACGTTTCCTTAGATGATTGGGGCTGAATGTCAACTTGGACGAGGAAATATTAAACATTGCCAAGCCGGCGAGCTTCGAAGGCGCGATCACTAAGGCAGAAATCCACACGTACACACCATATCTACCAGGTCCGTGCGTAACCTCGTCTGAGGTTCAGATCCCGGTACATAACCATGTGTAAATCATATTTGAAGTTCCGATGAACGATTATAAAGGCCTGTGGCACTGTATCTGTGACGAAATGAATCATCAGAAGTGGAATATTACACATGATAATTAGAATCACGTGCGAGCTGAAAGGATGTGAAGTGGATGCGACAAGTGATGTTGGAATTACAGCCACCATACAGAATTATCTCTCATTGACACACAACCAACTTCTGGCCATTAAAATGATAGGCTGGGGGATCGAAGAGGACTTTGAGGTCCCTGTCTATGCTAATGGAAAATACGAAGTATGTATCCAGCTAGCCATGGTGCTAGAGTTCGCCGAATACTACAGTTATTATCATGGCCAATATGCAAACGAACACAGTTCTGGATACCGCCACCGTGCCGGAAGCCACATCACTGACAAAACGGTCCATTGAATAGTTTTTCCCAAATGTGCAGGTATAAATGTCAGTGTATGTGAAATTTTTGAAATATGCAGAGAAAGGTAGGAACGACGATATTGAATTTCGTACATGAAGTTTAGAAGCGTAATTTGGAATGTCAAAACTAGTTTCACAAACGATAAACCACGCTTGTCCAACGCTTGGACAAACAAAATGACCTCGGTACACACCGCTCGAAATTCGACCATGCGAACATAACGAATGTTAAAGTTTTCCTCAACTCTGAGTGTTACCCATATCGAGATTTAAACATAGATTTCGCGAATGGTAGGCATCATATGGAATGTAATATATTCTTATCAAATGTACGCTGATCGTCAGAGATCATACTATGGGCAAAACACACAGTTACCGATGCTGGGACCCGACAAGTTCATGAACACTGCCCCCTTGCTGGGGTTTGATGTTAGCAAACAGGATGTTATAATAGTCCAGTGTAGTCGACTGCAGAATTTAAATGGACACTGCAGAGAATTTACCGGCCAATACTCAGGTGTGCACCTTAATAATTCACGGTAAACTGGTCACATACAGTGTGCGCGACAAGTAGTTAAAATAATAATGTAATTGTAACCTATAGTCTATTCACAATCCAACTGTCACGATGTTCGTGAACGTTCAGGACTGCACATCACCGTGTGGTTTCATCATTAAGCGTATTTGAATAGCGTATGTAGATGATAGCCTAGCGACAAGTACATTTCTACCTCTGTTTCCATGGTGGACACTGGACAGCCAAAGTAAGGTAACAAATATGTGGCTGGAGAATCACTATCACTGCCTCAAATATGATGATGGTGATGTAGAATACATTAAAATACGTGATGTACTCACCGATGTGTTGGTCATGGTGGCTGACCATTTGATCTTCATGGCCGGTCCTGAGCAGAACAGATGGTTGAGCATTTATTGCGGTACGAAGGTAACACTTTGCGATCTGCAGACAGGGTATGACTGTTCATCATTAAGAGCAGTGAAGGCTCCGTACACGAAAACCAAACACGATTGTGAAACATGCAGGCTAAGCCGGTCATGTCTGTACTTGAATGCACTGCTGCTAAGGACATGGACTCTAGTCTGTGGTACATACCATGGTGGTGGTGGGGGCAGTAGTTATTGCGTTATTTTTTCTAACAGCAGACAATATAAATACTAGCTCATCGCCGAGGTTAAACCATAGTAATACTTGTGACCGCCCCCATGTGTGCATGCTTGGTATCTCACTCCCTCGATACCATCATGGACACGCTTATAGCGAAGTTGAATGGTAATGCACAGTATGGGTTACTTTCGGATCTGCTGATTGGGAAGTGGTACACAGCATCGGATTTCTGGCTGGTGGATACGACCTATGGCAAGTGCATGACATGTATGCTAAACCCAGCATTCTCAATACATCTACCTTCATGCTACGTACAACTGATCTCGTAGACGGACATGAAACTGCTTTACGAGACTACTGTGCACATAGCATATGATGGCATCAAGCCTATCGCTAAAGGCAAGACAATGCACATGCTGGAATTCTCATAATGTGTGTGTACATAGGAATAAACACCAACTTACCTCAGTATAACTCTAGCTCGCCACATGTATACATGTCAAACATGTAAACTCCATTCAATCTGCTGGACGTGGCCAAGTATGATGTTGTTATGACTGGGTACCCATGCATTGACTTCTTATCTCTTGGACGACCTGAGCAAGTGGAAAGCTGTCATGACCTCGAAAACTGGGTATGCCATAATGCATAAAACGAAGAGGGATGTCTGGCTTTATACGCGACACCATGCAGCTTTGTTTCATGTCTCGTATATTACCTGCGGCCGGACATAGAGCTGCCTTGCACGATTTGCGATACGATGGTTCGTGGGAACGAGACGAATATACTTCAGACAAAATTTACACATGCCATCCCAACAATGGTGTGATTACCCGTATGGGTGAACATCATATCACCATCATGAAGCATGAAAGGGTTACATTGACGGCAATGTGTTCTCTGCTAATGTGGGAAGTTTACTTGTCTACAGTAATGTAAACATGCGGTCACAAGCATATGAGAAGCGACGAGTGTTACATTTCGCCCCGAGTCAGCAGTGATGCAGGCTTCTGTTGACAACCACCACCACCATGAATAATATGTTCGACAAACAAGACTGTGTACAGTTCCAGACAGAAAATGTGAAAATGTATGATCGGTACTTTGTGGAATATGTGGAAGTTGTATCTAAACCAGAATTTGGACATAAGCAAGTGCAGGTATGTGATGGTGATAATCATATGTGGGAATATCATGACATGTGGGATAATATCCAAAGCAAGATTCTGCTGTGCTACAAGTACATAGGTGTGGCGTTGCCAATCTATGCCCGAACGGCCAGTTACCTGCAGGCGGTCACATTCTCACAGTACAAGCAGATTTGAAGATATCACCGACCTGCATCGCGATAACAAGAAAATGGATTTGATCCAGCATGACATAGAAAATGTAGCAATCTGTGGGTGAACTGAAGAGTGTACAGGACACATACATACCAATACACTGGAAGACTGTGGAAGAAAATGGATCCTACCCTGCGCAACCAATGTATGCTGCTTATATAAGTAAACAGATTAATNTGTATGCTGCTTATAAAAGTAAACAGATTAATGAACTTATGTGTCTGTGCTGCCAGTACATCATGGAGACCTCGAATATGGACACAAACAACTCGACTGTCGAGGGAGAACTAAAATGTCGGAGCAAGTGTAAGTGTATGGAGGTCATCTGTGCCCTTGTTGAACACATGCTAGCGCTATTGGCGGAGGTTTTTAAATAGCTGTAACATCACATCCCTAACCACGCAAACGGGAGAGAGAGCTATATAATACTCATGTATCTGGCTCACCATCATCAGTAGTCTGATGAATATGAGCACACCATTCAGCCCAGAAGGTGTCTACACCAGTGTGATGCCAGGCCACATCAGAGTAACCTACAGTTTCTGGGATGGGGCAGAGGAGTGCGATAGTGTTGTTCATTGGCTGCTGGCTTACAACCCAAGATAATTTGAATATTGCCAATAAATAATTAAATTCAACACGTATGGTAAGTGCAGCTTCTTACACATGCGAGAAGATACGCCGCTGCCGAGCTGCGAGGATGCGGTGTTGCCATATGCATGCCTACACGAACCCATCTCGCTGTACGCGGCCGACTCCCAACCAACGAAAGAACCTGCCCCAGTCTGTGTTGAAGTCGACGTCTCGCAGCCAGCAGCAGCGCTGTCTGTACACGACATCAACGACGAAGCTACCCAGCTGCCGGCCATCGTCTCCGCGGTTGTGACATCATCAACACTAACGCCAGGGCATAAGAGGACCGTGAAGAAGATGGCTCTGGACATCGTCACATCGACTGTGATGGTGCCGGTGCAGCGGAGACGACCTCGAGTCACCCGCAGACAGCGACAGGGTGCCGAGACGCCGAGCACCTCTTCAGCGGCAAAATCCGTGTTGGATGATGTCAACACCCGCACAATATGCCCGATGTGCTGTCTGATATTGCCTAGACAGCAGCCTCTGCCAGACATTGCATAGATGCCTGTGAACGAGGCGAAGGAATATCTGCGGCATGTGATGTGCACTGTAGAAAGTTCTTTGTTTTTCAAGCGTATATATATATGCATAATCACGCACACATGCTCCATTAGGTTTTCAAATAAATATATAAAGGGTTGGTTGTCAATTTCAGTATAATTAGATATATGTGTTGGAGAGAGTGATACAAATGTAAAAAAAATCATAAGTGAATGTGATGTTTATCTTTATTTCAAGTATATGTGTAATCACACTATTAGGTTTGAAAATATATATATATAAAGTCTTGGTTTACATTTCAGTATAAGGAGTTGTGTAGTGTGTGAGAGGTTCTATTTTCAAGTATGTATATATCTTTATTCAAGTAGGACGTATGTTTGTATGTAAATATCTTTATTCCAGTATGTGTGTGGCAAGAGGTGTCACTATTTATGCAAGTATGTAACTCTGTTTATTCAACTATGTGCGCCAATGCACCTTTTTTTTTAGTTTTTTACTTTTAAAACTATTTCCAAAATGTATGCATTTGGGGCGAGGCGAGAGTCATATGTTGGTACATCAGATGTGTATATATTATCATGAATATTTGGTCTTTTACCTTGCAATGATTTGTGTTTGTCTGTGTCTGTGTGTTCAAGGAGAGACCTATGTAGGACATCGTGACAAAATAACTGCATTTATATATATGTAACCAAATACAGTACGTTCTTTATTTGCTACTCACCAATACCATTATAGTGATAAAATATATATTAACCGTAATTACCTGTATGATGAAGGTAATATATATATTACACACACATACATCTGCTTGTTTTCCTTAAAAGTTGCCAGTATAGTAAAGGTAACTTTATTTTCTGTAGAGAGAGAGAGAGAGAGAGAGAGATGCTTTATATTTATGTAACATGATATTACCTTTTGAATGGCAGCATACGTCATGTACGCTGAAGGCTGTAACCACTGGATATGTAGGGTGAGAGAGAGACGAGTCATACATTATTGTTCCTTAAGCATTTTTCCGCCGCGCGTGCGCGAATGCTGCCTCCCTGCAGAAGTATAGGAAGGGTGGATTGATCCCCTCCCTCTATTCCGAGCAGACATATAATATATATGTGGCACCCACCGACCTGTAGCCAGTTGCTTGTGATTAGCCAGCTCGTTCGGGTGTGCCCTGATCGTTTGCTACTGCTGCATACTGTCTTCGCCTACATACGTCGACGTTAGCCATACTTCGCATCCAAAGCTTGTGGTAAGTGAATCATTTACATCTCGATGCTAGTTTCACCATCTCGATTCTAGTTTCACCCGACGAACTTAACACTCATTTACTTAATTTTCTTTGCTCATGTGTGTGTACTTCATTTCGTTTGCAGATGAGTGTAATCACTACTTATGGCTCGTCCAACTAGCGCGCGTGTGTGTCTGTAAGCTGCAAGCCGGCCGTGAACCGTCACCATTATACCAGAGGCAGGCCCCCTGCAGGCTATGAGTGGGTGAGCATAGGGGAGGGAGGCCACGACTCCTACATTCGGCAGTCTGTCTTGGGGAGGGAAGCGAATGCAGCTAATGAATCCTGCTGGCAGCGGTCATTTCCCATGCTCTTACATAGGTTCGGTTATAGTCACGTCCCGTTCGCAGGCGGAGCCTCGGATGTGAATGTCTACAGAAAAAAAAACGCAGCATCCCTTCAGACCATAATGCTTGCTTACGAGCCTGCAATAAATTCATGTCAATTTACAGTTCTTTTGTAATGTAAGTTTTTACCAAGCCGCAGCATGTGTAGCGCACACGCATGCTTTGTATTGTACCTGTCCGCTACGAAAAATATTCGTATTAGCGAAAATTAACGAGTGGTGGTGGTAATTGAATTTAGGTGTTTCACTTGGGGCAAATAAATACTAACATACTCCCTGATAGTGTATATATACCATCAAGCCACCCCCTCCCCTCCCCCGGCCATAACAAGCTGGCCGTACTAGGCTGTCATGGCGCGCTCTTGTGGTGTGTATGGGACTCGGTGATACAATGTAGGGTTGGGACTGTGTCAGAATGTAATGGCATGGAAGCACTCCGGGTGAAACCTTGCTATGTTTCTCTTATGAAGCCCACCCTTCACGTAGAATGCTACAGGTCATTTACAGTATATTCACTGTTTTTCACACTTTTTTTAATCAAAACCTTTGAAGAAAAATTTACCCGATGTATGATGTGTTTGGTTGTTCCCTGCACATGTCAGGTATCGCTGATGTTTCGCACCTTTTTGGTTGCACACAATAAATAAATTAATGCGTGCATTACTTATAATATTTAATTAAGAACTGCGCTAAATAGAAAATAGGGTGAAAATAGGTGTGTTGCTAATGTCTAGTAATAATTAGTTCTTATACAGTGTGCTGTCCCTTTGGTGTAATTTAAATACTTAGCAAGGTATTGTTCGCATGAGGCATATTAATATTCTGGAAGTAGAATTTTAGCAGGGCTTCAGAAAAGTTTGAAGTAACCATGATTTAACTATAGTAGTACACATGTTAGGTGTTTTATTTACGCCCCTTGTGTGTGGGAGTCCATGCGATCGATACGGCTCACTCTTGATTGTGTTTGCAGCTGTAACTAGCAGCACACGCACCGGGCAGTCTCCTGCAACACAGGGTAGGAATGGTGCTGTGATGGAATGGAATGACACTCGGGGAGAGAGAGTGGGGACACTCTGAGAGAACGTTTTTTTTTATTTGTATGTTCTCCTATACTGTGTGGGTACAAGATCGATACGATTCGTGGGTGTATTAGGCTAGTTGTGAGGCATGGTTATATCGTATTTCCAAGCTAGCTTAGCAGTATGCATTTTCCCCCATTGGAAGATACCTGAAAAATTCGCTGATTCATTTTGGGACAAGCTAGAATTCCAAACACGTGTTTTTATACAACTTCAGCCATTGGACCACACGATGTTTGACACCTCCTAGAGAACGCTGGCTCAATCGTCGCCTTCCGCTGTGACAGCAGACAACCAATGTGCAGTTGACATCGACATATTTGTACATAAGACTGTAGAGTTCAGACTGTAGGTCGCTGAACTCCCGAATTTTTCAGGTCTCTACCCATTGGTTCCCTCCTGGTCGTCCAGTGTCGAGCAATCCTTAGCGCATGACACCAGATCTGCCAGTCGAGACGTCCTTCATTGTTGGGTTTTCTCCGGCGCCTCCTCAGGCAAAATGTATTCTGGTAATTACTAATTTCCCCCATTCCCTTCTTTAACAGCATCATCACCATCTTCTTATTCTCAGGCATCATCATCACATCCATTGTTTAACACACCTATGATGCGACCACTCGCACTACAGTGCGTTATCTGCGATAGGGTCTATCTGATCTGCAAGAATGAACTGCGACATGAACATACCTGCACCCTTAACTCATACCGAGAGGCACAGCACATGTGCAGGAGGTGTGGTGTGTCGTTTGCCCGCACCGACGAACTCGCCTGGCACCTTCGAAGCTGCACAGGTATAATCAGGTAGGGTGCTTCTAGCCATTGCAAGTTTCACAACGATAGTTTCATCTGTGCCGCCGATGCACGCCAAGATGTACATGGCAGCTGGACGAACCCCATCGCCATGACGCTGGAGTGTGTGAACTTCAAGAGACAGTTTATCCGCGATAACAATATGCAAGCACACAGCACTAAATGCAATCGCACCACTGCCCCACCGCCAGCGAAATGAGCGCGCATGGCCATGCCAACTATCTCCCAGCCAGAACTGTCCAATGCGCCACAGCCCATACCATTTGTTCTGGCCCGCATTAATGCTGCCGAGGCATGATCTCGCCATAGCGCCATCGTCACTGGCATCACCGAATGTAATGAGTATGGGTTTGTGGAGGCGGAGAGCATGTTTCGAAGTGTCATGAAGACATAAATTGCTGAGAAAACCTTGAGCCAGCCTATGGATATTTGCGGCTTACTCACGAGGATGAAAGAGAATATCATTGGCCAGCTGGAGCAGGAGATTGAGGACCAGGGGACGATTAAGTTCAATATTTTTCTGGAGTGCGCATATGGCAAACCTTAGCCACATGACGAGATGGACCAGCACGCATTCTAGACGAAGAACATGTCCCTCTTCAATGCTGATGGCATTGCAGATGCCGTGTCAGCTGCCATTGCCAAGATATGCCACGAGGAGGACGAGTACATAGGGAAGGGAAGTGGCTGGACCATTGCCTCTGTGAAATGGCTTCAGATGCATGTCAACAAGCTTGACCCACTGAGAGCTTCCTCCTACATCGCCCTGCCTGTGAAAATTGAGGCCAAACATGCAATTGTTAATCCAAAAAACCAGGACCAGCAGTGTTTCAAATCGGCGATCCTGGCATTCTATGTAGAGGGTGAGAATTCTGCGCACATCAACCAACAGTATCATGACCTGGAGAAGCATTTCAACTTCTGTGGACTAGCATTAACCGCACCCCTCTGCGACAAATACCCCTGTTCGAGAGGATCAATCCAGGGGTCATCATCAATGAATATAAACTCGATGATAATATCAAGGTGGTACCTTTATTGGTATCGAAGGAGAAACTGGCTTACCAATTTGATATATTCCTTATGGAGGCGGAATATACAAACTCACATAATTGCTACATAATCGATTTCTCCTGCCTGGTACATTCGCAGGTGACATCACACAAGGAGATGGTGCATGTCAGCAAGCTATGTCTCAAGGGGATAAATAATCAACTATGAGTGACAGGGCTTATGGATGCTGAGAAAGTGGCTGAACACAGGAGGTACTGTAACAGGCATGCACCAGTCTGCGTTGACATGGCTCAACTGTATAAGAATGGTAAGCCTCCTGTGTTCAAGATCCAGAATTATCACATCAATAAGGTACCTATATTTGTGTACACTGACTTCGAAGCGATGCTAGTGCTGGTCCAGACGTGTCAGTCAAACCCGGAGGTGTTCTATACCTATAGTTACCAAAAGCAAGATATATACAGTTATGGCATCTATGTCAAGGTGGATAATAGGATAATGCCAGCATCCAAGACCACTAGTTTCTCCATGGATGTGAAACTGTACACCAGGGAAGATGCATCGAAGCACTTTATGGAGGAAGTCGTGAGGATTGGCAATCTAGTGAAGAAAATATATAGCCAGTCCGAGCATATGTATATGCTAACATCTGGCGAATGGACTGGCTATGATCTGGCCACCACCTGCTACCACTGTTCCGGCCCTTCACCCATGATGATCGCAAGGTGCACGATCACGACCATTTCACCTGCAACTTTATCGGGACGGAATGTAATAATTGTAATAAGCTCCACCTCTGCTCCAAGAGACTGCCAATCGTTTTACACAACTTGATGTATGATGAAAATGTCATTATTAAGCAGCTTGGTTACAATACCCAGGACATAATTATTATCCCGCACACAGAGGGAAAACTTATCACCTCCAGCAAAAGTTTGGGGGACAAATTCACAATTCAATTTATTGATACATTTAGATTTATATCTGCCAGACTGGCAATACTTGCACAGAACCTTCCATCGTCCGAATTTAAGACTACAGAAATTTTCTTCAACCCTGGTCTGCTCGAGTTGGTGACTTGGAAAGGAGTGTTCCCCAACGACTATGATGACTTGTGGGGGAAGCTCGCTAAGCCACAGGTACCGGGCATTGATACATTCTACAACCACCTCACCAGATGTGGTGTCACCCAAGAGGATTACCACCATGCACAGGCAGTGTGGGTAGCATTTGGGTGCTGTATGCTGCAAGAGTACTAAGCACTGTACCTAAAGACCGATATACTGTGCTGTGAGATATCTATGAGAATTTCCGGGCTATATCTTACAATATATGGTCTGGATTGTGTCTGCCATGTGAGTACACCCAGATTCTCCTTCTACGCAATGTTGCGGAAGACGCAGGTGGAGTTAGATGACCTTGTTGACAACGACGTCCACCTGTTTGTCGAGGCTGGTATCCAGGGAGGGGTGGCCCAGTGCATAAAGCATCATGTTTTGGCTAAAAATAAGGATGTACCTGCCATGTATGATGACAGTTTTAAATGGACTGGCACGGATATTGATGTAATGTCCATGCCGGACGCCGGAGATGTTGGCTACATACTGGAGGTGGATGTGGAATATCCAGTCAAGCTACACGAGAGTCATAAAGACCTTCTGTTCGTGCCAGTGAACGAGTGCCCCCCCCCCCCTTTCCAGGTCCAAACAATCCAAAGTCATAACCACCCTTGAGACAAAGAGAAATTATATTGTGCATTACATTAACCTCAAGCAGGCATTGAGTCATGGGTTAAGGCTGAAGGCTATACACCCGGTATTACAATTCAACCAGAAGGCATGGCTGAAACCATATATTGAGCTGAATACAGAGAAATGCCAGGCAGCCACGAAGGCTGCCATAGAAGGACTTTTACAAGCTAATGGACAATGCTCGTATAGTGAGCTCTTGGAGAATAAGCATAAAAGCCAGTGTATGGAACTTGTATGCACCAAACTGAGTGCGAAGAAACTAATCGCAAGACAATCTTTTAAATTTCGAACTATGTACAACTAATCTCTATCGCTGGTAAAATTAGATCATGAAAATATTATATTTGATAAGCCTATCTATGCTGGCTTCACCGTACTTGACCTGTCGAAGACTCATGTATCACTGTATGGGAGTATCGTGGGTCTTATATATACCGACACAGACGCCATTGTCATGGAAATCGGCTGTCCCGACTTCTACAGACTTCTAAAAAGTTCCCGGTGGAACCGGCGCATTCCTCTCCAACTTTCTCTCCTGGTGGCCGATGCCTATTTAAGGTTATACCAGAAGCACTAAACTTTCTATTTTCCACAAGCAATAGCTAAAATAGGCACTTTTTTTTATCTCGAGGCACCACCAAGAACTTTGTGTTTTTGAATCCGCCATGTAGTCCGAAACAGATCTAAGATTTTATATATTCACACCTGCCGCGACAGCACGTAACCTACTTTCACTGTGTTTATGCGTGGCGGCATACCCATTAATGCAAGCACAGCTCAGTGAGACCGAGTGTGTGCTGGACTCAGGTTTGGGGAACAATCGGTCACCCAATATTGTTCCCCGCCTCCTTGCCCACCGGTCGCAAAGAGCATAGACTATTCCACACTTCAGTCTTTCGTATCTGTCACATTCAGAATTGCGACAGGAGAAAGCCTGAACAGTATCCTGACTAGCTGACCAGTCCTGGCCGGACAGACCCCTCCCACCGAATCCAACTCACACAGGTCTTTCACTACACCAAAGTCTTACCATTCCTTAGGGAGCAAACTCCCGCCATTCCGTTTTACCATTTTCATATTTCAGTTCCATCTTCAGGGTCGTCATCGAGTTGTTTCCTGTAACAAAACAAAAAAACATCTTATACAGGAAAAAATTTTCAAAATCTAGTATGTCACATCCGGTAATTGTAGGTATACCATCCGAATTGGAGGACTAGTACCGGACCACACTATACCCCATTAAGTGTTTCGTGTAGTCGAAGGTACGCCACCTGTTCGTGCGGACGGCGTCCTTATAGATCAGTGAAGGTTCAAACCTTTCTCCCCTTCTCCAATAGCACTTCTTTAGAATGCTATTTAATGCTTCTGTACTGGTGGGCAGACCGAGGGTCAATCTGTCCACGCATTCCATTCTGGGAAAAAGTATTTCATCTCCACCGTTCATAGATCTAATAAGAAGAGCAACAGCAGCCATCAAGATGGTCGGGTCTTCTAGACGGGAGAGCTGGGAGCCGCGAATGACTTCGTCATACAGCTCCCAGGGTTCTTTTGGATTAGCTCCGACAGGTCATGTCTGGATACATGCATCCATCGTGCATCAGTTTGAGGGGCATTCAATAGAAGTAATCTTATCAGTTCGAGATACCGATTCACTCCGCCGCACAAACATCTTCAAGAAGGTGACTTCCCTCTCTTTCTCTTTCTCAAACGCATCTTCTCCTGTATGAATCTCTTCAAGCGGGCAGTGCGTCTCCATCACATGTTCCTTCTTCATTGCACTGACAGATCTTCTCCTCTGATATCTTATGAGCTTGTTCATATTCCTTCCAATCAGTGAAAGTCCCTCCAGTACATAGAGGACCGGGTTCCATGAACACGGCCATCCATCATTTGGTGCTGTGCTCTTGCTTCCCAATTCAGGTAATTCTTCTTCCAGGTCTACAAGGTGCAGGATAGACCCAAAAATAGTTGGTATTTGTGCTGGTGACACAATTGGTTCTACTGTTACATCCGGTATTCTCACATCCTCTGTTTCTTCATGTTCTATTTCCCTCTCCTCCAGTAGAATATTGGGGAAGAGGTTCTCAGTCATCTTGGTCTTCATGGTCATCCGAGTCTCCAATATTCATAGAAGTACTCAAACTGGTGTTCTGCCACCACACACCAAAATTATCATTTATTTTACCAGCTGCAGTCAGGTACTCCAGCACAACAGACGCAAAAGCACTTGACCTTAGCATACTTCGTAGGTGTAAATGTCCATGGCTATCCTCGAAAGAAGCCAGTAGGTCCTCAATCTTGGGACAGTCAAAGAGCAGGTGTGTGGATGTATCAGGTACTCCACAGTCCGGGACTTCAACCAGTTCCATGGAAGATAATTTTGCCTTGAAATTACCATGGCCCGACAGAAACTGAGAGAGCTGTAGTGGCCTATTACCAGCCACCAAGCCCGAAGCGTCAGCCGGACGTCCGGAAAAATATAATGTGTTATCCGGCCTTAAGTCGATGCATCCCACCGATTCTGCCATTCACATAGGGTTCTCTCCTTACAGTTTCTGGCTTCCTCGGGGAGGAAAAAGCCTGCCCATTTCTTTCTACTCATTTTACCTCTTTCTCTTATGAGCAGATCGAAAGGGATCTCTCCTGCAAATACCTGCAGGGCATCATTGGATATCGTTCGATAGGCCTCCATGACGCCCAGAAGTGCTGCTCTTTGAGCGCTGATGATTTTGGGCTTCACATGGACCTTACAAGCCTCAGCAAACCAAACACCACAGGCGTAGGTTACTATCGCTAAGAAAACTCCCTTATACATTATATTGAGCATTCGGTAGCCGAAACACCATTTGGCAGGTACCACAGCTCTCAATTTATAGAACAGCACTGTGGCCTTATTCACAGCATAGCCGCCATGAGACTGGAGCGCAAGACGGGTTTGTAAGATTACACCAAAATATTTCATCTGGTGTTTAAGCTTTACTACTCGACCTTCAAATCTAATCACTGGTTCCCGTTAAAGGTTTCCTTTGAGAAGAATAGCCTGCATTTTCTCACTCGAGAAATTCAACTTGAATTTCACAGCACAGGTTATTATTGCTTCAAGTGCTATCACTATCTTCTCCTCCAACTCGCGTCTTGTCCATTAAGGTATTAACAACAACCCATCGTCTGCGTAGCCATATATCATGCAGCCGTCAGGTAGATCAAGTCTAAGAAGTCCCTCAAAGATAATATTCCATAATATTGGGCCCTATACCGACCCCTGAGGACAACCTTTTGAAAGTTCTTTCTCCTCTACATGTTCTCCAATGTGTATTTCACAGGTTCTCTCGTAAAGAAAGTCCTGATCAAAACATAAAGGTTCCTCGGGCACTCCAGCAATCGCAATTGCCACAGGATTTGGGGCCACCAGGCATTGCCGAATGCCCCCGAGATATCCAGGGATATCGCTAGTACATATTCATGTTCGTAGTCCTTTACCTGGTCAACCATGCCTATTATTGCTTTCTCTGTACTCTTGCCCCGCATGAAACCATACTGCCCAGTATGGATTCCCTGGACAATGTCCAAGTACTCCATTAATCTTCTATTGATAAAACGCTCCAGGGTTTTTTCCATTACACTCAAGAGCGTTACAGGCCTGTATGATTTTGCAAGTTTGGGATAGAATGTAAAATAGTACGCATATAGCAAAATGTCAGTAACGTGTCTGAAAAAATAAAGATACCCCTTGCATGGGCTACAGCATATCACCATTCAATAACGACACCATCCGCCAACAGCAATGCTCCTGATAAGATGAATACGACTCTTGCATGTGCTATAGAATGCTGCTGGAAAAAAACACATAACTGGAACATTGCACAAGTACGTGCACGAGTGATTGCAGAAAAAGTGCATACACACGGCAGGGCATAATGGTAATACACGTGACAAGATTAGGACAGCTCTTGCACTGGCTACATCATACTATCATCAATAATCAACAACACACATATATTGAATACATCACACACACACATATCATTCGTTGTGGGAGAGGGGAATGGAAGCACTTCAGCTTCGACAATCCTGTGGTGAGGAACTGCCCCGTACTATGCATCCCGACCCCATTCACTCTCCCGAGGACAAACACATATATAATGATATGTGCCTGTCCTAGATGTGCGTGTACAGCACATTATCATTCCTGATAACCATAAGGGATGGTATAAATGTCATCTTCCATGATATTGCATTTGTCGTCCATTCATGAAAGAGGTAGTTTGTTAGTGCATTCAGTATATATACGTCGTGGTGGAGCGACCTAATGCTGTTGACCTGTACTTTCATTACATACTGGTTCAATAACATATGTTTATAATCTTCTATGGTAATGGTATTATGCACGATGCTTTTCTGTATCCCTTTGGCATGTTTCACTACCGTATCCGTACATGTATAGGTATATAGCTTCGCCCTCAGCCTGACAAACTCCATCATATAATTACCTCTGCACTCATCGTTGAATTTGCCAATCATCCTTGCGTTGGCGGGCAAATAGCAGTGATGAGTATGAGGGTAGGCACTGGTGTTCAACTCAGCCATAAGTGCCAGGTCTGAGGCGAGGTAGTTAACGCAGAAACACCTATTTCCTACTACTCATATACATAACTTAATGTCATATATTCACGAGACATACTTAGATACAGTAAAATTAACTAATTATCGCAAAGTTGCCAAGGTCGGAAAAGTGTGCCTACTTTGAAAATTAAATAACAATTCAAACTACAAAACGTATTCAGTTACGGTGCATCTGAATATCTAGGAAATAGGTAAAGCAAATTAAAGTACATTATTGACTAAAAAAAATAAATGCGAACTTGACAAAAGATTTTTTTTTTTCAAGAAGTCCCACTCAAAACGGTATGTTAAGAGAACGAATAATTCTTAATATTTTAATTTTTTTGCACTAGAATTTTTCTGCGTGTGTTCTATACAGTATTCTAGCTATCCCATTACTTTCAAGACGATATCCGGCAAAAAGACATGTACATAGAATTTTTTTATCATTATGAAAAACAAATAGAAACAGCTTTAATATTCGTATTTCTATGTAGTACAAGCGAATCATTTGAAGTCTATTGGATCATTATTTTTTCTTTAATCTAACGTTTACCATTTTAAGTCATTATATGTCAGAAATACACATCGATACTTCCACTTTTTATTCTAATATACGGCTAGACAAAAGCAAGCACGTAAAATAATGTGCATAATTGTAATTTTCTCATTCATTCTGAATTACTATTTTTCTTTAAAGTTTTAGGCACTTTTATTTCAAAATTCCAAACCTACTACTTCTGATATGTTAGAGATCGAAATTCAAAGTCAATCTTAAATAATATTTATACGAATTTTGGCTATTGGTTCTTGGTCATATGAATGTTACTTCTCCGGGCATTATCAAAACGTGTTCGCTGGAAACTACGTTTTATACCTCAAAATATGAAAATGACGAAAATAATAATAAACTGTAAAATGCCATTTACTAAGGGAAAATTATGGTGGTAAATTTTGGATAGTTATCCATTGATAATTAATTTATAATGGATGTACCTCGAACAATGTGAGCGGAAATACAAGAGCATAAAAGTATTTTCAATTCGGCACTTGTAACAACACTTTTACTTCTCTTAATTCTCCGTGCGTACATAGATGAATAGAAACAATGACTTAACGTTAACGTTGATTTCAGTTATCTTTATTTTAACTGCCAATTTTTTAGACACAATTTTGGTTTTTCGTAGTTAGTAGTAGATTTTTTAGGTCCCAATATATTTTCCATAAGTTATTGATATAAATTTCATTTCACGAAGGAGATGAATAGACTTAAGTATAGAAATCTGTGAGAAACGCCTCTGATTAATGCAGTATACCGTGCCAGGTTCGATTCGAACAGGTTTATCTATTCAGTAGTTTTTTCCAGTGTGGAAGAAGCAACATACGTACACGGGTATGATCCAATAGATTTTTTTTCTTTCGAAAAATGTGGATTTGGCTTTAAAAATCACGTGTTGAATAACTTTTCACAAACGTGATCGACGACGCACATAACAATACGTTTCACTGACACCACGTCCCCTTACATTACCTATTCTTATCCAATCATACCAACTTTCTTGTTATTGTTTGAAAACTTATGTGTTTAAATTAAGAAGTGGTTTGAATCGTAGATGGAATGTATGGCTATAGGCTGTTCACGGTAAAGTGAGCACTTTTAAGCCCCTAATAACTTTTCCTATCAGCCAATTTTTTATCCTTCCGCCACTTTTTAAAATAAATATTGCTATGAGAGTAATAAACGCAGTGAATATATTTCACCGGAATCGAAAGATAATGTCTAAGGATACAATAAAATATATTTATTGACTGTTATTCCAAATGAGAGGGCTTCAAAATTGCTCATTTTACCGTAAATACCCAATATATGCACTTACTATCTGTCCGATAACGAATACCTGAGTGGCAATACTCAAAGTTTATTTTGCCAATAGTGGCTCTCAGAAACTATATAGCTTGAACACTTGGTCAGCACAGGCGTTTACACACACATGCACACTAAAAAAAGCACAAAAACACATACATGTATACATTTATCTAATGGTGTTTACTGCATTAACTGTAACATAGTTTTAATATAACGAAGCTGTATTTGGCTATGAAAAATATTTTATTTAACAAATTCGTGTCACTGTTTTATCACACTGTATTGATAGTACTGCCTGTAAATCGGGAGCCAATGTTGAGGATATATGCAAAAGACGTTAACCGGATACCTCACTTTTATTGTATGGTACCTATGGCAAGAAACCGGCAGGTTCGTATCCTTTACAATGGTCAGGACGCGACTATTCCTGTCATTAACACATTGTCCACATTTAATTAAGCTCTTTTGAAATCAACTTTTATAAAAAAAAACATTCTCGAATTTAAAGGCACATTCTTTAAGATAACTAAAAATTATCGGCAGGAAATAAGTATAAAACCAGCAGTGTTGTTAAATTAGGGACAAATTAAAATTATTTATAATTTTATAATATTGCAGAAATAACTGACATCATAACAATTTTATTTTATTATTTTTAAGAAATTATTTTACGTGGTTATTCTAACCACTCGCATAGACTTGCCAGTCGTTAAGTCTATGCGATTTTTTTTTTTTTTTTTAATCTTCAGATTGCTGCATATAAAATGAGCAGAAAAAGAAGCTGAGTAGTGTTTTCAGAAGAATTCATAGTTAACTGACCCACCCCTGCCTCTCTCTTTCTCCCTCTTGTTCCTAGCCCCGCTAAGGCATCGCCGGTACAGGGAGGTCGGTGGCAATATTTACGACAGCCCTGAGCGCCTGAAAGAACTCACGTCAAGGGGACACCCATTCAACACGCGCGCAACGACTTTCCCAGCTCGACACGACGATGCGCCATCGCCGGAAAAGGATAGTTCGCTCGGCCAAGTCTCGGCTGAAGTCCAGAACAGCAGGCCGCATACAAACAAGGCCACAAATCAAAGGCCCCGCGGTCAAGCCGGTATCAAGAGCAATACCCCCTTCCCCTGACTTTCCGGCCAAAACACATGTGGCCGGTTGGCCAAACCCGTAATTAATGGGCTGAAGATTCGTGGGCCTCGATGAGGAAACATTGACCTCTAATCCACGCGTGATGTGTACGAAAGAAAATGGGAAAAGGGGGAAGGGGATTTTGCGTATGCGAAAAGCGAACGCGGTTGGGGTATGACAATGTCGGGGCCAGGTTATCATGTTCTGGCAGAGATGGTCTGGATATCGTGCCAAGAGCGCACGGACCGTCGGTTCCCCCGCAAATCCTACATCCACACGGGTATAGGCTGTTCACGGTAAAGTGAGCACTTTTGAAAGCCCTCTCATTTGGTATAATAGTCAAAAAATAGAATTTATTTTAGCCTTAGACGTTAACTTTGGAGTGCGGTGGAATAAACACACTGTGTTTATTACTTACGTGGCAATATTTGTATAAAAAGGTGGTTAAAGGCTAAAAAAAATGGCTGAAAAGAAAAAGTAACTATGGCCTCAAAAGGGCTTACTTTTCCCTGAACAGCCCATATAATCTATGCATGGTTAATTGCAACATTTATGATACCCTGCTAGATTTATAAATCCAAGATATTCCTCCGCTAAATTAAAAAAAACTTAACCGAGTCTAGAAAATTACGCCAAAGAGAAAGTGCACCGCGTTCATGCGCACTCAGTGTAATAATAGTTTGCGAAAGAAATATTTCTTATTATGCATTAACAATACACCTATTTTTTCACTGTTTTATTTCTATTAATTTCAGATGAAATGTTATAATTTCTCGTTAAAATATAAAAAATAGTTCAATTTAGCCATACAAAAAGGTTGCTTGTATGTTAATAGAAGTATAAAACGCATGAGATACAAGACATATTGAGCAAACAACCAAACACGTCAAATGTGAGGTGATTTTTCAAAGGTTTAATTCAATTAAGTGTGAAGAAATCGCGAATGGACTACATGTATAAGCTGTTCACGTTAAAGTGAGTCCTGCTGAGATCTACTCGTATGCAAGTTGTATATTCTTCCACCATATTTGAAGTTAACAATGTCATTGACGTGATCACTTTATTCATACGACAGTAAAGCCAAACTGTAAAATTAATTGGAAACGTAAATATTTTATAAATTTCGTCATTCTTACACCTCATACATTAAAAAAAACAGAAAGCAAAATAAATAATTTAACAACTCCCAAGTGTTTACCAAAAACATTTAATTGAACGTTAATACTCGGATCTACATTCCCTTCGTCGTAACTAACTTTACTAATCGCACGCCAGTCGGCGTGTTCATTGTAATAAATGTAGCCAGAAGCAGTGACATTTTTCAAATGTTGATTTCAGCAGTGATTAATTAACCGTGAACAAACTATAACAACAGATGTGACTGCAGATTAAAGAGCGAAGCACTACAAACATTTGAGATTACCCTAAACACCAGGGATACAAACTTTGTGGAATTATTTGTTTTTATAAATGACGTTGTAAACATAATAAAACCTATGACGTAGCGTGGTTATTAACGGAGAGAGACACGCTGTAAAATTAAGATTAGAACATAATTTCAAAATCCACAATTTGCCTGAGTGTGTTACGCCAAGGAATCGTTTTGTGTTCTTTTTAATGTGCACAATCTTATTTTCTCATAGCAATTTAATAAACACACACTGGCAAAAAAATTTTGTAGGTTGATAACATGAAAACCTCTAATTTTCAAATGACTAATGATGTTATTACTCGCCAGATGTTCAGAGGTGGCAGATATCGAATCAGGCTAACACTGTTCAACAACTTGTTTGATTTCACGTAGTTTCTGACATTCTGCAAACTAATAATTTTAATTCCCAAAAGTGGATGGTGTGTGTCTCCCGTAATAATCACGTTAGGTGATAAGGTCGTGTTATGTTTTTTTTTTACCCCATTTCACATAATGAGATCATCTCACTAAATTTATACTTGGCGTTCGGGACAATCCTGCACATTTAAACGATGCGTGTACACAGTACCCACGAAGACACGGTTCCCTTGCTGTGATACACACACATGCACACACACACACATATATATATACATACACACACCTCATAAAATGTTTGGAATATACATAACACAAGCACAAAAAGTATGGCATATGCGTAGAAGAAAGCATAGCAATTAGGCGTTACCAACGGTACCGATACAAAACATCCAATAAAAAAAACTATTTTCCAATATCACAGACAAATAAACACTAAAGAATAACACAAGTAACGTAATAGTGTCTCTGACAAGGGAAAGTTTATTTCTTCCTACTGACCGTGTATGACCTCCATGTGCATCGTACAAGCCCCTAACACGTTGTGGCATTCTTGTAATCACCGTGTTGATCTCATCTTTAGGGCAAAGGTCCCATTCCATCTGGGTAGCTGTTATGGGATCTGGAAGTATTTCTGGAGGTTGTGTGGACGATAATAATCTGCTGTTTTTAACTCGTCCCAGGCATGTTCAATGCGAGTGCGCTCTCTGTTGATCACAAAAGAACTACATAACTCATATCTGAACCAAATTGCTGGCCAAACTGGGCTCCAACCTCCTGTTGGGCAGGAAACCCTTAGAACAGGATCGTGTTATCTCTCACTGTCCTCTTATACCCGAGTGACGCCGGGTATTTCCACTAGTTGAGCATAGAAGATATGGGGTTGTTCACGGTAAAGTGAGCACGCACATATAAAATAAATCTCTGAAAAAATTACTCCCTGTTAAACGCGTGTGTTCTACAGTACATACTAATTTGCAGACACCCAGGCTAAGTTGAGAGCAGGTCAAGTAAAATACTATACCTCTAAGTCTTGATGTATTGCGAGTGTAATTTCTAAAGTTGAATTGGCACATTAGTAACATATTATGTTATAGCATTTTCGCGTTTTCACTCGACTTGCGCAAGAATCAAGTCATTAGATGCATGAAGGTATTAATTATACATATGGCGGAAGGACAAAAAATGGTAAGGAGAAGTATAGGCTGTTTACGGTTAAGTGAGCACTTTTAATGCCCTTTCAACAGACACAAACTGCTAATAACTCTATTTTATTTCAGCCTCAGACATTAACTGTTGATACAGGTGAAAGTATATAATTTGTTTATAAGTGACACGGAAATTTTTATATTAGCAAGTGGCAGAAAGATAGTAAATTTTGCAAAAGGAAAAATTTTGCAGAGCCTTAAAAAGTGCTCACTTTACCGTGAACAGCCTATACATCTTACGCATGGCTTTCAAAAGTGGGGATCGTGTGAGTTTTCTCGAGTATCTCCCGTTTCCTCACCTTTGCATTCCGGCGGAGCTCCATAATCACCTCTCTTCACCCTCCTCGGCTCTCAAGAACTCGATGTTAAGAGCCACCCAAGTATATCTACTCCACTCTCCAACTTGTGGGCTAGACTAGTAATTGGCGGTAGTCATCTCTTCTCTTTTCCCCTCTACATGGCACATCGCATTGGCAAAATTCTCTAAACCTTATTAGGGAGATAAGTGATGGCTACTTGCCTAGTCTCACGATGTCAAAAAAAAACACGCAAAAACGTGGAGGAAATTCTTTTAAGATTTTCGCGGTTAATTGAGCAATTTTAAAAGCGCTGGCTTACAACTATTTTTCCTTCTCATGCTGTATTCTTCTGCCATATGTAAAATTATCAGTGACTTGAGCCTTATATCACTTAATTCATGCACCATCCAGTAAAATCGTGGAATGGTTATGAATGTAAATGTGTTTATTCTGTGCAAATTCATACTCTAGTGTGTACATAACTACTAACTTCAGTGGAATAAATTTAAGCAATGCACTCGAAATAAAACGCAAAGTGTATACAACTATATTTACTAATTCGCTCATTTTATACCTGTGTGTAACGTAGCATGTAAGTAACGATGTGCAGTGATTATTTTCGAAGGTTTGTTTAAACCGTGCTTACTTTGCCGTAAAACCTTATACGTCTTTGTTTCCTCAATACTATTCTTCATATCAGCGCTCTCATTTATTGTAACTGTTTATTTGTGCTATGTCCGTACCCAAGCGACCGAGAGTCACGTAACAAGCAAAAGCACACAAACAATGTGGCGTTGCGGTGACCTTCATGTGAGCGTGTTGACTCGCTGTTTGACTGTGAGTCAATGTGAAAAGGGCGTCCTCTCTCGTTGACTCCACCGTGCGGCTCTGCTGGCGCCCGGAAGGTTCGTCTCTCTGGGCCCTGATTGGCGGATCCCCCCCCCCCCNCGCAGTTTTGCCTCTGTAGGCGCGAGTACTCTGTGTCAGAACCCGCATGAGCACCGTCATCTTTCCATTTTAATGTACAACCCGAACCAAAATTGCAGATGCTCTGAATGTTTTGTCGCCCCGCTGAGAGAACACGTCCCAGAAGTCGCAGGGTGTGACGTGAGGGTGATGACGTGGCAGCAGGGAAAACCTTTTTCGGCACATGCCACACACCGTTCTAGTAGCACTACAGACATAGTGCAGAGAGTCAAGAATGCAAGGGTAGAAGATTCTACGCATATCTTGTGAACGTGCATTTATCAGCTGCTTGGGTCAACTAAACATGCGTAATGGTAGTATGGCCCCTGACCAAGGTTTTCATAACGCATAATTCTGGATATATGTTATTATACTACTACATATTTCAACATCCACTAAACCCGACCGTTGTGTAAAATTCCTAAACATAATCCGTATGCCAACCACCAGCCACGGAATTATTTAACACTAGGAAAAGGCGACGTGTTCGGAGCTGAAAAATTGGTCCGAGTACTCTTTCGAACTTATGCGGAAAACGCAGATGCGTTGTATGACATCACAGTCATGCATTGCTCTTGCAAAAATATCCCATATTTTTTGGCCCTTTAGCAGATGTGAAATGGGTGCAGCCAGACTGGTACTCAACACTTGCCCTTGTGATTCGCCCAGGTTTATGATGAATAAGTGGAACTGTTCCAAAATCCTTAAATGGCTTTGGCTAGATTAAGTTTGGTTAGGTCTAATAAAAATATATACTAAAATATCGTTTATGGAGTATGCTGTGTAGTGACATCATGCATTCGGTTTTCAAAATCTGCATGACCTTCGTAGAGCTGAAACCCGCTTTACAAGATGAACATTCGACGTTATATATAGATAAAAGGGAAGTTAGTTTAAATGAGTGAAAACAATTTAGTGTCACATCAGGGAAATAAATACTATGTGTGAGATATATGCGTGCAGCGTAGGAAAGTTACCTTAAATAAAACGTAAAATACAAAGAGAATAAAATAAGATAAAAATAATTATGCAATTAGATAATGTTACGTATTAAACTTTAGGTTTATTTCTTCCTACCATATTTTACATAATGCAAAATAAAAAGTAATTATTTTCAGCAACAAGTGAGTATATTTGAAGCCCACAGAGAAAACCTAACTGTTTTCCTAAAAGAGCTCAATTCGGGAAAATTGCCGCAGGCCTCTGGTATATAAGAGGGGAAAAAGATCATTTTTAATTAATTTACTCTTCCCGACACTTTTTTTTATCTTATCAGCTAACGGAACCTCAACACATAAACACTGCTGAGAGAGAAAATTCTTCTCCTTTAATTACAAGTTTCTTTGATTGCGTCCATTGGAAAAGCTCTTTTCATTACGTTGCCGCGCAGCCGTAGGAAGCCGGAGGCTTCAAACCTCTCGACGCGTCTTTTATTCCCTTACCCCCCTTCAATCATATCGTTCCTCATTATGTCCACCTTGGTTTGGGCGCAACCGGGGGAAACTAATAAAATGCTGACTTGAAATGGCGTGCAAATACTCGAACGTTTCCTGGTTTATTAACTGGATGTAAGGTTTCCAATAGAAGTCGTCATCAGATACTGGGCGAACAGTAATTGGAGAACTTCCTGCCACTCTCGTTAAGTTTCGCGGGTAGTAAATCTACGTACCGTCTTAAGGTTTCGTAGTAGTTGTTTGAGTTGTAAACCTCATATCCTCTTCTAGCTCTGCGAAGAATTCCACACTAGCGAAGTGCCGCAATAGCTCTAGGTCAACTGCCTGAAGTCATTAAAAACTTGTAAAGTGGTATTGGAATCCTCATACAAAGCTACAAAACTGTTAAAAAAAAAACTTTTACTTTGAAGTAAAACATTTTAGGTCAAATATAGTTCCGCCAACAGAAATATGTTTACTAGCATGAATATGCTTACATAATTTTCAAAAATTACCACTCGCCGATGTTGAAGTTCTTTTCATTATCGCTTATAAACTTATTTCAAACTTTTCTGTAAAAATTAATGCATCATTTTTGCTTTTATTATTTATTCTGTTATTCTAACTCAATATTCTCTTCGACATCTTACAGATAATGGTATTCACCAGAGTAAAAATTTGTTCTAAATGGAATTCTGAGCGTTATCTCATATATTATTCCAAAAATGCACTCCAGCCGCATGAGTAACCAATTCTTCTTGTTTTTTTTTATTTTTATAAAAATTAATCCCTATAATGAAGTACAAATGGCAGACAAACCAAAAACCTCGTTTGCAATTTTAAAAATCTAATTATTCGTTTTCAATAAAGTACGGGATCGAAAAAGTATGGTTTTTAAACTAAGAAATAAAATCACTTTGTATTATTTCAAATATGAATGTCATATCTCGGCAACCATTAAACTGATTCAAACAAAATTTGGGACGTTGATATGGTCCATACGGTATAAGAAGGCCACTTTCTGACAGTCAGTGAGTGGCAACTTGACGTATACGAAACCAACAAAGTGCAATTTACAAAATCCTGTATCAGCTGATGCACGAACGAACAAAAGTTAAAATCACGTTGGCTATTCTGAGTGCACTGCCAATGCACATCATAAAAGCAGAAAATACGCGGATAAGAAAGAGTTATTGCATTTATTAATACATTTTATTTTACAAGGTTACAAAACAATGGTTGTTAGTGTTAAAACTAAACTTCGTGATAATGTAGTTATGTATAGGTGTTCAAAATGACATGTAAAATAGAACGATACGACGCGGAAAAGTTTTCTGAAGTTGGGCTAACAAAGCTTTTTCACGTCGTATCATCCCTCTCCAACCTCGCTTTCAACACGTCCTTGATATTAATTCCAAAAGCATACATAAATATTGCATAATATTGTTGAATTACTTTTTCTAATAATTTGACGAAACGACACGAATTTGAAATATATTTCCAGCCTGTAATATAAGAACTACCAACTTTAAAAAAGCTGCTATCTGTTGACCAAAAAAAGGGTTGCTCAAACTTTGCCATGACGTGCTGTGCGCGCCATCTGTCTGATATTATGCGAGGTATTACCAGCTAGAAATGAACCGCTTCCCTGCGCGATATATAACGAATTTACAAACAGATGCCAATAGTTCTATTTTTCCACGAGCTCTGCATAATTTTTAAAGTAACATTTTATTTAAAGTAACATGAATCCATGGACACTACATGTCAACAGGGGACAGATCAAGCTGGTGGAGTCTCTGTCATGGTATGGGGCGTGTGCAGTTGGCGTGAAATGGGATCCCTTATACGTCTAGATACGACTCTGATAGGTGACAGATACCTAAGCATCCTCCCCGATCACCTGCACCCATTCATGTCCATTGTACCTTCCGACGGACGTGAACAATTCCAGCAGGACAACGCGACACCCCACATGTCGAGAGTTGCTACCGAGTGGCTCCAGGAACACTCTTCTGACTTTAGACACTTCCATTGGCCACCTAAATCACCAGACATGAACATTATTGAGCATATCTGGGTTGCCTTGAAACGTGCTGTTCAGAAGGTATCTCCTCCGCCTCGCACTCCTATGGATTTGTGGACTGCCCTGCAGGATTTATGGTGTGAATCCTGTGTACCTTCAGACACTAGTCGAGTCCATGCCACGTCGTCTTGCGGCACTTCTGCGTGTTCGCGGGCGCCCTGCATGAAATTAGGTAGGCGTAACGGTTATTTTTGCTCTTCAGTGTATTTGTAAGTTCACACCTGGCGGAAAGTAACACATTTGGGATAGTTGGTGATAAATTCCCCTTTTTGGTAACGTCTCGATGTTGAATTAGGTCATCTCTGGGCGTGCGTAAGTGCGTAATAATCTGGAAACGATTATCGTATATAAAAATACATCTAGTTATCACGCCGAAGAGAATTTTAGATGTTTGTGGACGATGTTTACTGGTGAGTGTTCAGGGTGATTCGTGGCAGCACGAAGACTGCAACTTAAGTGTCTGAAGCAGCTGCGGGAGTAATCGATGTGCCCCCTGATTAGTGCAATGATGACGTTAATTCAGTGCTTACAAGAGACTGATATTATTTGTGAATTCTGATTGGTCTAATGTATTGGGCTGTATATTTTTTTCTTGGTGGGAATAATTTAATAATTAAATTGCCTTATGCAATTAATCATTGATTACTAGTTTATTATTTACATGTAAGACTGCAACTAAACGAGTGAAAGACATCGCGTATAGATATTTTGTAGTGACGTAAATAGATTAAGAAATGCAATTATAGACTTTTTATTTATTTGAGGCATCCATCCTTCACGTATACGGTCACGCTCAGGAAGTCATATAAATAGCGTGAGAACATACTACTTCCTTTTGTCTGCAATACAGCCCATGTTGTGTTCGTATTGCCTCCACGAGTTGTTGATAGGTGTCATGAGGCGGTGATTTTCGCAATATGATCTGCTTTACGTGTAAATAGGTGAAAGGTCGTAGCTTCTAACCTCCGTGATCAATAAATCATGGACATGCTCAGCTTTTCTGATCCAGCAATATTCGAGTCTACCGAAGGTAAGAGTGGTCATTGTATTTCCGTAACAATTTTGGAACCCACCGAACACTGTCACGTGATGCATTGTTGCGTTAATACACATCAGAGTTGTCTACATACGTTATAATTTACGATGACTGGAAAGACGTGCCCGTTAAAAAGCTCAACTCAGGGAAACAACTATGAAATTCCCAAAATCAGCCTGACGAACACAAAGTACGTTAAGGCTCTGCGTAAAGCTCATAAATTTACGATCAAGCTTTCCCGATCACTCCTAGTGAACAATGATTCTGCACCCATAGTTCATCAAACGTTTACAAGGCTTTCTGCTGCAATTCTACTTTATGGATTGGAACGACATCTTGCGTTCTACTTATATCCAAATGTACGATACTTCTTGATCCTTTTCTCTTAAGTTGTGCACTCATATTCAGACCGAAACAAAGATAATGCCTTCGTTTTTTAGCCACAGAGTGAGAGCTTGCAATTAATTTTTTAACAAAATGTAAAAAAAGGCAAGTACATGAAAAGGAGAAAAATATTTTATTGCGTGCTGTTAGGGGACAGTTGCTGTCTCACGACTTAGTAATTATACAGCATATTTGCTATTCGATATCAACCAACAGTTGGAGTGTTAGCCTCACTTACTGAAAACATTATCCTATTACTATTTATAAGAAAAAGTTCATTTCACGAAAAACAATATACTGTCCTGCTAAGGCGAAACGTCGTATCTACACTTTACATTATTTTGGCCTAAGATTACTGTTGAAACTAGGCACTCTAGTGCATCATTATACCAGGGCAGAACGTATCTCACTTCAAAACTGTACGTTTTCAGCTAATAGTTTGTCTTATCTACTGAAACTGGACCTGGTGGTAAAGCAAAAAGTTGTATCTTTCTTCTCATAAGGCAAAAGGATGTAACTGCTGTTGACAGTGCAGATAGCTAGTTATTATGTTCACATTGTGTCTATTATGCCTTTTTCGTTTATTAAGAGCAATGGGTTAGAAGAGTTGTGAGGTACAAAGTCCCTACATTTCAGTTACCTGCATTGTTAAATACACACCGTTGCTGTTTCCCTCCTTGTATCATTTATTTGGATAGATCATTTATTAAATATGAGGTAGACAGATTATCATCTTCTGTCCATGTGCACATCACTTAATCATCTGATTCCAACACAACTGTAAAAAAACGTCGTTGAATTGTTAGTTAACATCATTTGTTGTGAAAAACGCGTCTATGGAGGGGCAAAAAAGGTTTTGAGGCTATTTTCAAATGTATATGGTTATAACAACCTTCAGCACTTGTACACAGCCACTATGACACACGTAAAATGTTTTACATACTAAATGAAACAAATATGTCAGAAGTTCTACCCAATACTGGTTATGTATGATACGGTAACCGCAATGAAAACAAACTTGCATCTGAAGCTAGCGATGAAAGAGAACCCGCACAAAACGCTACGATATGGCATTTCAAATCAACCACGATCGTAAAATTCACGAGGAAGTAATTTTAAGTAAACATACACACCAAGTAGTTAAACGCAGCCCTTTCTGTTCTACATCGGCTGATCTAAATCTTGGCTTCCAAACATTCCATAGTGAACAATAGCCAAAGAGCACTCTAGAAATGAATACTCGAAACAAATAAACTAAAAATGTCTGTAGTGTATTTGCTCAAAATGTCCCACCGATGCACAATAGACTCATAACAGCAACTACTCTTCAGCGTGATAGTTGTGTTTTGTTTGTATGTGCAACAATATGGCGAGTGCTGTCTTGTAAATACATAACATATTTGTGACCGTGTTGGTTTAAGGTGCGGACATCAAAACTGATGTTTACTGCAGTGTGATACAAGCTGGGCTGTTATTTGGGCCACCCGAATTTCGCGAAAAGATTTCACGACCAATTGTATTTCATAACAGTGAAGTTCAGATCCACTTTCTTGATTGGATGAACTAGATGTTACGCGTCTTCGGTGTATACCCGCGAATAACAGACGTACAGTATCGAGTTGCCTAATTCTGGTTGGCCAGTCAAGTAAGAAAATGTATTTTCACAAAGAAATTCCGCCAATAAGAAAAAAAACTGCTGGTATGGCCGTAGTGTATTAAAATCAAGCCTATGCGTAAATATTTACGCCAAATTTGGGTGTCCCTAGCTATTATTAATCACGTACTGGATGCTCAGCTTTTACCTTATCACAGGCTAACTATAAATAAAGTGGTGAACATGAAACCTCTATCCTGATAACTTTCTATTTCTGATTGTACGCTCTACTACAAAACCATTAACTAAAGCCTAAAACAGTTTAAATTACAGGGACATTACAATTTTCCTGTGTTTTTGTTGAATAACAAATAAACATCCATGTGCTGTGCTTAATCGTGCCTTCAAAGTAAACGATACTGAAAAAAATGAGTATTCACCTAACAAGAGGTAAATATTTAGTGAGCATTTCACTTAACAAATCACTTGAGAAGATGAAATACCGATCACTAAAGAAAAATAAGCAGCAACATGCAGGTGATGGAAGCCATAAGGAACCAGACTACATTCCTGAGGAAGAAGAATCTACTAGTTACAGTGATACTGTGGAAGACGATTTTGTAGACGAGATAGCCGCATGTGAAAAGAATCACGCTACAGCATGCAACAGTATGGTTATATAAGAAACGGGCACTCAACCAACTGGAAATGGGACGCAAGTACTTGGTGGAACAGACACAGGTGATTTATCAGCAACTGAAACAATTTCTGAGGAAATGGAAACGAAACTGTCAAGTGATGAAACACGTCAAAGGGTCTGGTAGTGCAAAAAAAAAGGAAACTAAGATGAACATAGAGAATACAACTATGCAGCAGTTGACAAAAAGAAAATAAAAAGAACATCCGTAAAAGAAAATTATTTGATACACTTAGCAAGAGAGAAATTTAACTAAATTGGAATTTGAGAGAAATAAACGCACTGTCAAAGTAGATTGTGCATCAGCAGCATGCAAAAAAGAAGTGTCCAGAGAACATAGACAAAAAAAACCAATAAATTAACAGACGTTGCCGGTGAATGTCTCCTAAGGAAAGAAAGTGGTTTTATTTCAAGCATACAAGTAAAAAATCCAACTCACAGAAAAGCTTCTGGACCAAATAGCAAAAGATTCATTCATTTAAGTACGTCTTACCCACAAATGATAATGGCGAAAACAAGGAAGTCAGGAAGATATTTTTTTTGGCAACTATAGGATATGAAAAAAATAATGACAGGATTGCGCGAGATGGCGTAAGTAACAGCATTTCATCCCCTTCCAAGGATAGACGAGAAAAGCATTAACCATCCAACAAAGTCGACAGAAAGGTGATGGAAGGCCACATTGAAAGTTTTAGTAGAGTATTTTCCCATTGCAGAAGAGAATATGCAATTAACCATAAGTATCTTCCTGGTGATATAAAAATTAAGGAAATACATAAATAGTTTCTCGCAAAGCACCCCAACATTATATGTTCATGTGAATTAATACAGACAAGTAGTTTCTAAGGTGAATATTTATTTCGCCCAACTAGGAGACGAATAATATTACAAGTGTGAGACGTTTAAAGTTCACAAGGAAGAAACACCAATTGTACGATTTGTCAGCAGTGGAAATTTCACAACGAAGAAGCTAAATCGGCTAGGTGTGAACTAGATGCAAAACAGTGTAGACAAAGGAACGAGTTGTGCTATTCGGCTGATTTACAGAAAGTGATTATGCACCCACGATGTGACATGTTCAAGGAAAAAACTTGTACTCCCGAAATTATTGTCTTCAATAAGATCTTTGTGCCACTCGGTGTAAAACAAGCAGGATCACAACCAATCGCTATTATATGGCATATATCCTTTGCCAGTGTGTTGAATTAAGTTGAGAGATTTCGGTCTTGAGAGCCGACGAGAACGAAATGAGGTGAGGATGGAGCGCCGCCGGAATATGTAAGGGTGGGGGAAACTGTAAATCCCCGAGAAAACCCGCCAACCAGTGGCATCGTCTGGCACGATTTCCTCTTGAGAAAATCCGGGAGTCACCCGGCCGCGGATTGAACCCGGTTCGCCATAGTGGGAAGCGAGCAGTCTAACCGCTCAGCCACCGTGACCCCCTGACAGTGTGTGATGATGTGTCTAATATACGTGACTAGGTGAAAGTTTGGTTTAAGAGTGCTACTATTTGACAAACATTGAAAACCAACGTTGTGTTACATGTAAAATACGTAATTTTTAATTTAATCACACATTTAAAGAGTAATACAAGTTATGATAGTAGGATGTGTATGATTTCTTCGCCATTTTGAATTGTGTATGTCATAACCATCCAACCAATGTACATATTATTCAAAATGTAATTACTTATAGGTGTAATAGCGGTAGATACGTACTTTTTTGATAGTTAAGTTTGTATAACACACAAAGGAGAAAGGTCGTATCTACATTTTCATACACTTACAATATGATATTTGGAAATATAATATAACAGTCGAAATTGTGAGGATTTTTTGTTAATATAGGTTTTCACAGAAACATGAAATGTTTTATTTAGGATGGCAATGGACAAAAAACAAAAACCCATTGCCTGGAAAATAACCTGTATGTAAGATACGAAATTTTACTTTAGCGGGGCAGTATAACACTTAATTTTCTGGCCTGATGTTCAATTTTCTAATCAACATAATCCAGACCACATTTTCACGTTATTATACGTCATTTTCACGGTGGTAAAAATGAGTGGATGATGCACACTAATTTATTTATTTAAGTAAATACACTTATTCTGGGTGACATAAAACCCGAGGTGGTGTTGTTGGTGTCGTTCATATTTCAGCACAGAGCGGTTCTGGAAGAATATTGAATGGTAATCCTAACATTAACGTCATTGTATGGCACCATGACCTGAAAGTAACATTCATACTCAAGTAGTTGCTGCCACAGTGAGAATTCGATCTCTTGTTCGACTTGGCCTCAATAAATTATGCTTTCCTAGTGATAAACATTTATTAACACTTCAGATTCCTGCAAACTCATGTCAGATACCGAAGGCATGTTGGAAATTAATGAATTCTTGCTCACGAAATTTCGATAACATCTGCAAGCAAATCAGACAAGTTGACTAAACATTTCTAAAATATGAAATGACTGCTAGAAAACCGTAGAAACCAGTGAAAAGCACTAAATTGACATCAGCCGAAGTTAACTAGTTGTTTCGGTGTATCAATTTCACTGACGTAATGGCGACATCCGTGTCCCATTGAATCCTTTCAGTTTGAGGAATATACCGCCAGTTCATTCGACTGCTTTCCCAGTCGATGCAGCCTACGCACCACGCTCAAAATCAGAAATATCACGCGACGCCGGATGTATGCTGTTCACGGTAAACTCAACAATTTTCCAACGTTCAGCGTTGTTGAAACATGGAACTACTTTCCCTCCCTTGTTACCAATTTGCTTGGCACATGTCATTCGGCGTGCCCGTTAAAATGTATTCAGGTAAGGGCAGTGACATTTTTTAAGTGGTGATATAAAAGGGGCTCAATTAATCGTGAACAGCATGCACTCCGTTTTCTTTAAGTACACATTCAGACGTGGATCTAATCTTTATGCGGAGTCCCTGGGACGTAATTTTCATGCACTGTTCCGCTCGTCGGGAGCCGATTTACTTCATGGAAACAACGGACGGGGTGGAGGTTGCCACCGCGCAAAGTGTAGTACTCACCTGCCTATCAGAATATCTTCAGATCTATTAGGCCCAGCTAGCGAAGCCCAGGTTATTGGTCTTCCGAAAAGGGGAAAAGCCAATGAGTATTGCGTCGGAATTCGGCAGTAGCCCGCTCCGGGAAGGAGCCGGTCGCTGTGGCTACTCGGCCGGCTGGGTGAAAACTCGCGGCAAGCTCGCTCTTGTGATAACTAGCGCAGGACGTGCGTTGTCCCCCGCGATACGATGCGAGTCGACTTCCCCGGGAGGGTAGTGGAAGGCGAGGCCTGAGCGAGCGGCGCGAGGAGCGGGAGAGAGAGGCTTCCGGAGCACTCAGTATTTCCCCACGGCGTCGCAACTTTTCATTAGCTCGCAGCGGAATTTGTCTACGCCACGGCGACTCCCCTTTCTCTTTCGCACCCCTCTTCATCCCCCCGGGGCCTTTGGCCACACGCGCGGAGTTTTTACTTCGCCGTGCTTTAGAGCCCCCGAGTCGAGCTGTATGCACGAGTACGCACTCGGAGTGTATCGAACGCAGCCGCAGAGTCCCTCTTGTGGGACCCCCGTAGTGGAAGAGCGTTGCCCTCCCTTAGAACCCACGGTCCTTTGTCACCGGCCAGCCAGCGGAACAATGGATCGTGTTATTAGACACGCTACAGCGATGATTAGACGTATGGGGAGGTGCACCTTGGCAAGGAATTAACACCCGCCAGACGTGGGCCTTGCGAGGGGGAACCCGTAGTTACCTTGAATGGTAACATATCACGAGACACCAAGATCAAAAGTTAAAAGAATGCAAGGGTTTGGGAAGTGGGAGCTCCTTGAGAAAACCTACCGTTCAACGAGTAGCAGTATCCACCAAGATTATCACGTGCGACAAGCCAGGAGTGATCCCGCAGGGAATCGGACCCGCTTCGCATTATTGGAGGCGAGCGTTCTAGCCGCTGCGCCACCGCGGCCCTGATCTAACGAGGTGAATTAGAAGAAGGTGTTAATTGTGCAGATACAAATTAAACTGTTATTACTTTCTGAGCATTGAGCGAAAGATATTAAAAGCAATACAATATTTTTTTAATAAATACAATAATAATACATTTTAAAACAATTATGGTACCAACAAACAACGAGCATAATTAATGTGGAACATTTATTAATTCTTGTGTACTGCAAACATAAATAATGTACTCGGGAAATAAAACTAATTACTGAAGAAAATGTATGCACTTCCGGCCATTAAAATTGCAACACCAAGAAGGACGCACCTCAAGGAACCCCTAAGTTGGGGGATTGCATAGAGCAGGGCAGGACAATGTCGTGATTAGTTCTTCAACCTAGTTGCGTAGTACGTGCGCCAATGGCGACGCTGATAAACTGTACATAATTGGAAGTATGGGAGTCGCTGAGATGTAGTTTCGTTACGTTTCCCCGCCGTTCGTTTGCAGAAACCGAGTGAGAATGCTATTTCGAAGGATACAACCGTATGAACAGGTTTCTGCTTTTGCTCGCGGGATAATCGTGGCTTATAGGGATTGTGGATTATCCTACCGCGAAACTAGCTCTCACGTTGAAAGAACTGCAACCACAGTGAAGAGGATGTGGGATTAGTAGGTCGAGGAGGGACGGGCTGAGTGACGTGTACGAAGCCAACGACCGCGAAGACCGACATCTGGTGCGCTTGGCGATTAAGAACCTTGCAGCCACGTCAAACACCTTCACTCAAGAGTTTAGGCATGTGGACATCAGTCTGTCCACGTACGCACAGTGAGTCACCATCTACTGCATCAGGGCATCATGTCCAGGTGGCCATTGCTACGGCTGCCACTGACTCATTATCACAGGCTCCTGTGGCTGCAATGGTGCGTGTCACGTCGGGCCTGGAGACACGAGCGGCATGGTACAGTCTTCTCCGAATAAGCCCGCTTCTGCTTGCAGCACCATGATGGCCGCATGTGTGTATGGCGGCACCGTGGCGCACGCCTGCCAGAGACCTGCATTATGCACCGTCGTACCGGTCCAGTACCTGGAGTTATGGTATGAACTGACATCAGATCCCATCCCCCATACTCCAAATTGCTGGTACGTTGACCAGCAACCATTGCATCGCGGAATTGTTGGAGCCTCTTGTAGTTTCCTGTATCCAAGGCCAGCCTGGGGTCCAGTACCAACCGTTTTTATTTGTGGCGAAGTTAAGGTATTATTACCTTATCTTACTCATAACCACTTTGCATAATAAAACATAACCTTTTTTTTATGTTTTAAGAAAAAGAAATAAAAATGAAACAAATCTTAACGTCTACTTTAAAATTTCAAAGTCGCTTATATAATATATATAAAGGCAACATACATAAAATTAAAATAAGCTGAATAGTGAACTTACACGATTTATATTTTGATGTACCTGTGTTGTATGTGTATACGCATATGCATATGCATACACATACACGCATGCACAAAACCACATACACATACGACATATATTCGCAAAGATATAATTATACTATTTATAAAAATTAACTACAAGATAACATCGATTAGCAAAAATTCCAAAACTGCAATTTAGTATAAGGATTTCTAAATGAAAGAAAATAACAGCAAATAACTATTTAAACACGGGAAAAAGGACATAAAAAATAATAATTAATATGACATTTTATGTGTGTTACATCTAAGACACTGGAGAGCCAAAAAAACTGGTATAGGCGCGCGTATGCAAATAACAGACGGTTGGAGTAACGCGATGTGGTTGGCAGCGCCTATATAAGACAACAAGCGTCTGGCAAATCGGTTACTGCTGCTACAATGACAGGTTATCAAGATTTAAGTGAGTTTGAAAGTCGTGTAATAGTCGGCGCACGAGAGATGGGACATAGAATCGCAGAGGTAGCGATACAATTTGGATTTTGGGGTACGATCATTTCACGAGTGTACCGTGAATATCGGGAATCCGGTAAAACATCAAATCTTCGTCATCGCTGCGGCCGGAAAAAGATCGTGAAAGAACGGGACAAACGACGACTGACAACAATAATTAAACGTGACAGACGTGCAACCCTTTCTCAAATTGGTGCATATTTCAATGCTGGAGCATCAACAAGTGCCAGAGTGCAACCTATTCAACGTACCATCGTTGATATGGGCTTTCGGAGCCGAAGGCCCACTCGTGTACCGTGGTTGACTGCACGACACAAAGCTTTACGCCTCACCTGGGCCCGTCAACACCGCCATTGGACTGTTTATGATTGGAAATACGTTTCGTTGTCTGACGAGTCTCGTTTCCAATTGTTTTGGGCGGATGGACGTGTACGGGCATGGAGACATCCTCATGAATCCATGGACCCTACATGTCAACAGGGGACTGTTCAAGCTGGTGGAGGTTCTGTCATGGTATGGGGCGTGTGCAGTTGGCGTGAAATGGGACCCCTTATACGTCTAGATACGACTCTGACAGGTGACAGATACGTAAGCATCCTGTCCGATCACCTGCACCCATTCATGTCCATTGTACCTTCCGACGGACGTGGACAATTCCAGCAGTACAATGCGACACCCCACATGTCGAGAGTTGCTACCGAGTGGCTCCAGGAACACTCTTCTGACTTTAGACACTTCCATTGGCCACCTAGATCACCAGACATGAACATTATTGAGCATATCTGGGATGCCTTGCAACGTTCTGTTCAGAAGAGATCTCCACCGCCTCGCACTCCTACGGATTTGTGGACTGGCCTGCAGGATTCATGGTGTGAATTGCCTCCTGCATACCTTCAGACATTAGTCGAGTCCATGCCACGTCGTCTTGCAGCACTTCTGAGGACTCACGGGGTCCCTACACGATATTAGGCAGGTGTACGATTTTTTTGGCTCTTCAGTGTATTTTGTTAGTGACCTAAAATTATACATAAAATAAAATAGTAATTCAACGTTTACTCGCGCATGCACATTCACACGCCTACATACATTAACAGGATATTTAAATAACTAAACAATAACATTAGCATCAGAAACATCACTACAGTCGCATGAAACAGAAAGCAAATATGTTACAGGTGTTATAAAAGAGGAACCCCCACAATAAATATTGTTTATATCAAACCCATACTTCACGTTAATTTAAATATTTATAGTGTGACCAAGCTGTTCCAGCCTATTATTTTGACTATGGGAATGAAATTGTATCTCTTGCTGCCTGAGGTAAGCAATTTCAGAGTTTGGTTGCAGTGATGATGAAAGATGAAGCGAAAAATGAGTTGCGTGTTGGTACTAGAAACCTTTTTTGATCGAATGAATGAGTGTTTCAGGTATTGGGCGGTAAGAAACGAAATAAAAGGTATCAATGACACCCTGTTATAAATAAAAGTAGTGCTTGTGCAATGGTCGCCGATTTTTCAAATCAAGTCATGAGAGGGTACGTTTGTATTTGGTGATTAGGTCTTTCTTATTAAGATTAAAAATAAGACTTAAACAGTTGTTTTGTATTCGCTGAAGCCTCTGAGCTAGATCTTATTGCAGGTCACTGAAGATTATATCAGCATAATCAAGGCGTAAAATTATTAATGATTTTGTTAAAGTTTTCATCAATTTCGCGGGTAAAATTTTTTTAAGCCTTCCAAATGGACATTTGTCTGTCTACCGATATAAGAGACATGTTCTCTCCATGTTAAAGTTTCACTTAATTTTACACTTGTGTTTTTTCGGACTTTGATAGAGGAATCGGCTCGCCATTAGGTTATGATATTAGGAGCGCGAGTGACGTTTGGTGATATGAGTAGTTTCTTGGGTCCAATCAAAATGTTCTGTAATTTCTTAGGGTTTAATAGTAGTCCGTACTTAATTGGACATTCTAAGATGTTTGACTATTCATAGCTAATTGTGTCAATTGATGACGCAATATTACCGGGATGTGCTGGTAGGTAGATTTGGAAGTCATCTGCATAAAGATGGTATTTAAAAGGTTTTAGTAGCTGAGGGAGGTCATTTATAAAAAATAGAAAATCGTAGGTGTCCCAGAACAGAGCCGTGGGGAGCTCCAATTTTAACTGTGCCCAAGCGGATTGTTGTTCTCCGCAGACAACTCTCTGATAACGGCAACACAAGTAGCTTTTAATCCATTATAACGATATTTCGGAGAAATTGAAATATGATTTTAGCTTTGCAAGTAATAGCTCATCGTCAACGGAATCGAATGCTTTGATAAAAATCTAATAGTGTCAAAATCGTTAGCAAACAGTTATCCGAGTTATGTTTTATGTCATCAGTGACCTGAAGAAGAGTCGTTCATGTGCTAAAGCCTTTTCCGAAACAAGACTGATTGTCAGCAATCAGGTTATTTTCAATAATGTACCTTGTTATCTGTTGGTGTGCAATATATTCAAGGGCTTTGGAAATTGTGGAAAGAATGCTTATGGGTCTATAATCACTGGCACATTGATGATTATTTGTCTTCGGGATGGGTATTACTGAAGCAAATTTCCACTTGTTTATAAAGCTACCTGTGGCCAGCGAATAATTAAATATTATAGTCATTACTTCTAAGATCAATGGCAAGGCTGGGATTGTCATGTTAATTGAAATTTTGCCATTACCTTCGGCCTTGGTGTTAATTCGTCTGATAGCTTTCAGAACGTCAACAACCGTGACGACATTAAAGTAAAAACGTTATTCTACACAGCAGATGTGGGCTTTAATAAGAGACAATGTTTCGTTTTTTGTTTCAGGATTAATACGGGTACATGGAATTGTGAAATAGGCATTAAGTTCGTCAGCACTTTTATTGATTTTTTGGTTATGGTTTTTAGTGTCGTTAAACTTTACGCCCATATTTTTAACATTGCTCCATAAATGCCGCAGGCATGAGTGTGGTTGAATCAACAGGCGAGCGTACGAAACCTCAGCCGTTATAATGGTTTGGGTACACCGGTTTCTAAGCAAACGATTTTTCTCGATTCTCATAAATACAATGGTATCATTTTTTCTCTTAGAAGATTTATATTTACGAAAAACATTATCCCGATCAGCTATTAGAGCTTTAATTTCTTGAGTCATCCACGGTGCTGGTGTATGAGATATCCGCTTTGTTTGTTTCGGAACGTGCTTGTCAAAAAGTTTGTATAATAAGGTGTTCACATAATTAAGATTGTCATTAACTGTATGCAAATAATCTATCTCACTCCAGTGTACTTCAGAAGCATCGTTAATAAATTGCGGCATGTCAATCCTTTTCAGATCTCTGGAGGTGATTATTTTCGGTAAAAATTTTGGCGTACGAAGTGAGTAAGTTACATGTATGAGGTCGTGGTGAGATAAACCCGGTGCACTGATTTGTCCACAGTGTAGGACTTTCCTGTCAACTTTTGACGTGAATATAAAGCCAAGCAGAGTGTCTGCGTTATTAGTATGGTGGGTGCCTTCAAGATGACAGTATGCTACAGTATATTACATGAGGATAAGAGATGAGTAAGGAGCTATGTTTGACGTGATTCTGTTAAGACGTCGGTGTTGAAATCGCCAAAAATCAATACATTATCATAACAAGGAAGTATCGCAAATAGATCGTTTTCTAAATCATCCATAAACCATAACTTAGGGGGTTTGTAAACAACTGCAATCTATAATTTTTGTGTGGAAATACTTAATTCAAGAAATAAATATTCCGGTTTTTCGCATTAAAGACTTGAAGAGCTGCAGATATTTTAACTGTTATATCATTACGCACATAACCTCCTAAGCCCTCGCCCTGTTTACCTTGTCAATCAACTCTGCATAAATTATAACCTGGCAAGTCAACAAGCGAAGATGAGAGACTCTCCGTAAGCCAGATTTCTGACAGTAATATTGTATGAAAATGAAGGGGACTAAAAATTGCTCTGAACTCGTAAATGTGGCCGAGTAGTGACTGGCTCTTGACATGTGCCACGTGAAAATCTCTACGATTGCGAGCTAGCCTCTGAGAGAGTGAAGAACTGGTTGCTTGGCCAGACGTGGCGACAAGCTGACCATTACTAATGCGACTGTTAGAGAAAGGTCCAGAAGGAGTACCGTTATCTGCAGGAAGTGTGACTGGTGAGTCGCACTGAGAAGATGCGGAGGGTTCGGGGAGGGCGAGACGAGTCGCTGAAAGGACAGTCTTCACTGATCACAGGTAGAGCGCACAGTTCTCTGAAAAACTTTGTAATGGGGCTCAGTGTTACCAACTTGCTTTTACTATCGTCGATCATGGATACGAAAAATTAACTTAATTATCATAACTAAGTGAGGAAGACTTACCATTGCATTCCATATAACAAAGATGCAGGGCTACTGTAGTGATGTAAGTACATTAATTTGAGAACACACACACGCACAGGCATGCACACAAGCTTACGCACATAATTAAACATGATGAAATTTTAGCACATGGCTAGCACCGGTAGATGGATTTACTGAATGTTAACAACTTCCCGCATAGTAGGAAGGTGTGAAATACGGCAGTTCGCGTGAAGAACAACAATTTTCCCATCTTGTGTCCAACAGCTGCGTTGACCATATTACTTTGCTTCCTTGGCCTGCTCGTTCGCCGGATCTGTCACATATATTAAACTTTTGGTCCGTGGTCTGTCAACGATTGGCCTGCCACAGGACACCAACGGCCACAATGTGTGAACTTTGGGCCGGCATTGAAGCAGCAGGGGTGGAGATACCCCAGGCAAAGTCCCTTCCTCTCAGTGCAGTGTCGTGTGGCAGCTGTTAATGCCGCCCGTTGTGGGGCCACAGAGTACTGATTTCTCCGTGTTCTATACGCCATACCGAGATGCAAGAGTAATCTTATCACCAGTGTATGATGGGTATTCTGTCCAATAAATTTGGCTGTGATAGCTCTTGTCCTTTTTGGTTTTGCAATCATTATGTCCAGTGTTGTTATTCAGGTAACTCAAAAGTGATTTAGGGTAAAACATACTAAAACTTTATCTTGGAAATTTAATTTTTTCCATAAAGCAAAACACAAATATAAATCTTTTGCATCTATGTGATGCTACATTTGTATTTAAAATTGTAAAGTCAAACCGTACTACTCTCGAAGAAATCCATTAATTAAAAGGGCAACAGAGCTAACGAAAATTATGGAATAAAGAAAAAAAACTTACAATGTGTATATGATGTTAATGTTCATAGTAGTATTTACTCTTTCGAGTTTGTTGGAATGTGGCATAAACTCAGAGAATAATGAACGGAGTAATGTTTGCCATTAAGTGTGGTTTAAAGGAGACAGGTCTCCCACTAACCTGTACTTACTTTATGCTAGAACCACTTTCACAGAAAAATTCCTCTTTCAGAAAACAAATGTACATGCCGACAAAATAACCAATTAAAAGTGGCGTCACAAAGGAAAGATGCGACGTTATGGTTTCAGGACACGATCTTAATTTTCGTAAATATAGATTATTTGTGATGAAAGGAAAACCCGAATTGGTGTGCCAAAAATTGGTATGAAGTTTCGTTTGTTTATATTCAGAAATTTTTTGTTGGTGGACTACTGAATATTATGTTTCGGTTAAATAGATCAATCAGCGCTGTGCTTTAATTGACTATTGTTTGCATACAAATGTTACAGAATGTTAACTGTATGAACTAAAAATATTTAATATTCACAAAACAGTAGATAATCAAAATAAATTATAATATAAAACTATTTTAAGTTATAAAGCAACGCCATTTAATTCTAAATTAAAATAGTCCAGATAAAAAATTATATAACTTTATGTGTTTTTTTCAAGAATAATTTTTTTTACTGTACTTTATCCTTAACGTCAAACTACGCTTAATTTATAAGCAATAAAGGTTACTTACATAGTAGTAGAAAATTTATAAATCTGGAATGCTCTAAGGAAAACTTAAATACTCAAAAATAGTTTTTTTTTTAATTCTCAAAATTTACTTAAATAGTTGAGCTGTAGCATTGCGTCGATAATTTAGTAACGGTAAGGAATTGTACGTCCGGGTTACAACAAATTTAATATATTATCTGTAGTGCCAAATTAATTTAATTTAGGCTCGTCTCTATTGATGAGGGGATTTTCCGGCTGGAGTCCAAACATATTGGATATTGAAACTCTCCTCTTCTCTTTTCCAGTGCTTAGTAAAGTGATTAACTTGGTACGGTTTGGCTTACAATGTGTATCTTTCATCTGTGTCTAGAGCCAACACAACGCCTAGAATTAGCGTTTATATAGACAGAATAATTAGCAAAAATCTATATATTACACTTGAAATATAGTACTTGCACAGCAACCAGACACCTGACTCTGTAGCCTAAGCGAGTTTCTGTAAGTCAAGGTTGGGGAAGTCTACAAGTTCTGAACGCCACCTTAACTTCAATCAATAATAAAATACAAAATTATAATTGCCCGTTTGTCAGAGAAACCTGTCGGTACTGACTAAACGAAAAATTTAATCGTAGGTCTTTAAACCTGTTTTCTACATGGTAACAAAACAACTCTCTCTTTCTCTCTCTGTCTCTCTCTCTCTCTTTCTTTCTCTGTATTTCAGTGCTGTAGATCGTCCTCTTTAACAGCGTTTATAAGGTTATTAATTTCAACCCAAAAATCATAGAATAAAATAAACGTATCTTAATTACAAAAAAGTAAATATATCCAGATAACCTCAGCAAATAATTTTAGACATTAATAGCACTGCACACAGTTGCCATTTAGATAATGATAAATTATACGTAATCACATAAAATATATACGTAATTAATATCTGGATTAATAAATATGACTACATTAACAGCGGCGTACTTTCCATTAACTGAGCTATATTTTTTAACAAGCAAGTTATGTATAGCTTCCTATAACCCCGATAACTCATCGCATCTAACATAGGCGCTATCAAATATAATATCCCAAATAGAAATATATAAATAAGTGCCCTTGTGATTACTTCTTTCAACTTCATCCCTTAATTTTGATTACAAAATAAATCGACACAGTTTTATGATGTAAGTACTTGCCGTTTATTACTACATGCTGTGTAGTACAACTATACCATATTCTAAAATAATAAGTGTTGCTAATGCAGTGTCTTCTTGGCTCTTCTCTGCAGACTTACGCTGGCTATTCGCCCCTGTTATACACTTGTTGTAGTAATGCAAAGTAGGTGTAGGATACTCGAAGTGTCTGGACAGACAAAAATTTAATAGAGCATTACATTACCAAAATATGGATATATAGTTTACCAATCACTCAACGTACTGATAAGTTTTTATATTTCATACAGGTGCTTTATCACAAATGAAACTACGTTGAGTAGCTTCGTTACCATTATTACTCAGCATAACACTCTAACACTACGAAAATGAAACATTTGCCCATTTAACTCTTATTTACAACTAAAACGGCTAGAAAAATATATTAGTGGAAATTTTAGTATCGTTAAGATATAATCTGGGTGTGAACAACACAATGTAATTTTATTTTTAAGTATAAATTGAAGAAAGTTGACTTCCAAAAGTGTACTCCTACGCGGACCGGGTTAGATTTCCGGCGGGATCGTTCCCGGTTTTTCGCATGAGAGAATCGTGCCAGATGATGACGCTGTTCGGCGGGTTTTCTCGAGGATCTCCCGTTTCCCCCGCCCTTGCATTCCGGCTCTGCTTCATACTCACCTCGCTTCACCCCCATCGGCTCTCAAGACCTCGTCGTTAAGAGCCTCCCAAATCTCTCCACTCCACTCTGAAAGTTCGTTGTTATTTTCTCATATGTCCTTATTTAACGGAGTAGACATAATACATATGCAGTGTATAATTTCTCCACACCAGGATACAGTTTCATGACCATCTGACCAAACACAGATTTACACCCATGCCTTTCCGGGGACTCAAACACAGCACCTTTTGCGCAGCAAAAAGGCGCGCGATCAACTATTCTACGAGAGTCGGATACGAAGAATAATTAGTTTTTTTATGAGTTTTCTGAAGACGCTGTCCTAGTAACGTGTCCCGTTCCTTTATCAGCCTATCCCTTAGTTTGCATCTATTTATAAGCTGTTCACGGTAAAGTGAGCACTTTTGAGGCCCTAGTTTTTTTCCCATCAGTCATTTTTTATCCTTCCACTTTTTAAAATTAATATTGTCATGTAAGTAATAAACACTGTGTAAATATTTCACCAGACTGAAATGTTAAGACACAAGGCTACAATAAAAAAATATATATTGAATATTATTCCAAATGAAAAGGCTTCAAAAAGTGCTCATTTTAACGTGAATAGCCTTTACATGAGTTCACTGTACTTCAGCTCCGTGACAACGCCGGTCCGTCGACATGCATGATCGAAGAAACACTAAACATTGTGCTGCCAGACAAGTAACATTAGTGGTAGTAATTTCGTTTGCATCATAAAAGCATCATATACACATTTCGCGAATAATAGAGTACGCAAGATAGAGCGGGTACTTTTTAGTCTTCACTGATTTTGAGTTATAAAATGTTTTACAGCATTTGAAGATTACTTTAGGACAACAAAGGTGTTTTTTTTTCTCCTAAAGCCTCTATTTTCCTCTTCCATTTGTATGTTAAAATTTCTAAATAATACAATGTTTAATACAACTGCTCGGAACAGGCGCACGGTATAGCCATAAACCTTCTACGTTGGCCTCGTCTTAAAAGGTTGAGTTTTTTATATCTGATATATTATCGCTTTTTAAAATGGTCTCATCATACTTTTACATTATTAGAGTTTTATATTAATTTCGTAATATTTTTCCGAATGTGTTCATGCATTATTTGAATTTTTTAATGGTTTATAGTAGCTAATTACTTACGCTTTATGAGGGCGGGCTAATTAGCAGCGAGAAAGGGACGCTTGCTTATTAAACAAATATAAATGAACTGATCTCTAAAAGCCAATCCGCGTAGTTCGTAGTTAGCCCATTAATAACCACGTAGACGGAGGTCCCACCCAAATAAATATTCGTTATGTCAAGTTTACCGTTACCGAACTGGAGAGTTTCTCGTGCGTCTGTTAATGGGAAGGTTACCTGGAATATACTAACATAGCCACAACGGTGCTACGGCTGGTTTTCGGTTAGTTGAATACCTCTTCAATCAACATCTAAAAAAATACTTTGTAACTGTATATAGTTTAAGCTAAACACTGAATTGAGTTTTAATGTGAACTTGGGAGTGAATTAGAGAAGTACTTCCATATTTGGTGTTATATTTAACAAAACTACAACGGAAATTATTTCTATACACTTCAGAGTAATATTTTGCCTCGTAGTTATAAATATTCCTTTTTCCATAAGTTACACAGTGGCACATGTCGACGCATTAGTGCTAAGGGATTAGATCCGCGTCAGATAACAAGCAGGAAGAAGAAATATAAAGTGTTTCCCAGGTGGTTTATATTCATCGCTAACCAGTTTAAACAAAAAAATTTTCACAAGAGAGCAGAATGATTTGGCTGATTTTGGAGCAACGGGATCCGGGATCGGAGCCAGAGCCGGCCGCCACTATCTTGGTTCTGTCAGCCATTTTAACCACCATGTTGGATGTCGGTGACCTTGACATTTGACCTTGTCCCCAGTGACTTTGGCCCCAGTGACCTTCAACCTTAAACCCAAAAATTCCCAAAAATCCCAAAAAAAAGTTTAAAATCCTTAAATATTTATAAAAAAAATAAAACAATTAATTTGGAAAATTATAAAATTATGCTTTTAAATGTTTGGACTTACAGGGGACAAGGGACTGGGACCGACCAGACACCATGTTATGACGTCACCCAACTGTCATGTTGGACCCAGGTAAGCTTGAAAATAGAAACTCGAGAAAAATGAGAAAAATTAAATTAATTCACTAAAGTCAGTGAGCATATTACATTACTGAGTACTACTGCCATCTTGGATCCAGGTGACCTGGACCTCTGGCCATAACCTGATGAACTTTGGCCTTGAACCCAAAAATTCGTCAAAATTCCCAAAAATGTTTTAAGAATTGATATAAAATTAATAAACAACATTATTAAAAATTATTTTTGTTTATTAATTTTGAAACTTATATTTCTGGGGTCTCCCACATCACCACGTCTAGCAGACAACTGACCTCCTTCCAATCAATCACAATGTATTAACGTTCCCTCTCCTTTCCATTGCTTCTCGTTTATGAATTATCGGCAGGCCTCCACCCTCCTCATCTTTGCTCATTCTGTCGAATGCACTCCACCCGCCATGTTGATTTTAAGGTTTGTTTTTTGTTTGCATTTTCAACTCCTAAGTGGCACTGATCACTCTGACCAACATGTTAGAGATGGATGACATCACCTTGGCCTTACATTTGTGGCCTTATCCTCATGTCCATGGCATTGGATAACCTCTAATCCAAACATAAATAACAAACACTTTTATAAAATCCAAAAAGTTTTTAGAAATATATAAAAAAATTAAAACAATTTGTTAAATACTTCTTTTTTCATCAATTTTTTGATCAATCTCACAATATTTACATCAATCAGCACCACAAACAGTACCACAATCAGCACAGCAGTCAGCATCCACACCAATCCACACCAATCGGCACACCCATCCACACCAATCCACACACCAATCCATGCCAATCCACACACCAATCCATGCCAATCCACACACCAATCCATGCCAATCCACACACCAATCCATGCCAATCCACACACCAATCCATGCCAATCCACACACCAATCCATGCCAATCCACACACCAATCCATGCCAATCCACACACCAATCCATGCCAATCCACACACCAATCCATGCCAATCCACACACCAATCCATGCCAATCCACACACCAATCCATGCCAATCCACACACCAATCCATGCCAATCCACACACCAATCCATGCCAATCCACACACCAATCCATGCCAATCCACACACCAATCCATGCCAATCCACACACCAATCCATGCCAATCCACACACCAATCCATGCCAATCCACACACCAATCCATGCCAATCCACACACCAATCCATGCCAATCCACACACCAATCCATGCCAATCCACACACCAATCCATGCCAATCCACACACCAAACCACACTAATCGACACATGAATCCAAACACCAAATCACACACCAATCCACACCAATGAACAATCGCTCCACAATCGCTCCACATGCTCCACAATTCGCTCCAAAATACTCTCTGAATCCTCTCCACAATCATATCAACATGCTCCACGATCGCTCCACCTGCTCTACGTGCTCCACAATCGCACCAAAATCGCTCCACCTGCTACACATGCTCCACAATCTGCCCCACAATCCTCCTCCGCAATCCACAGCAACACATGCCAATCCTTCGATCAATCCCAATTTTTCTATCAATCCCAATTCTTCGATCAATCCCAATACTTAGATCGATTTGTAATCCTCCGTTCGATTCTTCGATAAATCCTTTGTCCACCACCCATGTGTATATAAATTACATNCTACGTGCTCCACAATCGCACCAAAATCGCTCCACCTGCTACACATGCTCCACAATCTGCCCCACAATCCTCCTCCGCAATCCACAGCAACACATGCCAATCCTTCGATCAATCCCAATTTTTCTATCAATCCCAATTCTTCGATCAATCCCAATCCTTAGATCGATTTGTAATCCTCCGTTCGATTCTTCGATAAATCCTTTGTCCACCACCCATGTGTATATAAATTACATTCGTTCGCCAACTGTATCCATATTTGTACATGTCGACAGATTTAATGTTTTGTATGCAGTTAACTATCCATGCATATTTATACTAAAGTCTCTTCTCATTCTATGTGCAGATCTTTCCGTTAATAAACGAGCGCTCATAGCATCACTTTAAAGTTGTAAGGAGAAAAAAGGATATGACACAAAAGTAAAGGAAAAAGCAATTATTTTATTATAATAATTTAATATTTTTTTGTAATTACAATTTCAGAATAAATCACATCATTACATCATGCGATATATCCCCTATCCAACAGTTTACTAATGACTGAAGATATCTCGATAATGTGCGTGAGACCCCGCGTTTTTTAATATCAATAAAATATCTTAGTCTTTCGGCAAGTTCAGGTTTTCGAGAAATAGGTAGCCAGTATTCTCGGCGTCTTCTGCCTTCTTTGTATAGCTTGTTACAGCAAATGCGTTGGAGGGGTGTGAACGTGAATCGAGAAAATCGCCATCATCGTCTTCAGATTTATCACTGTCTTCATATTAATTTTCATCAATGCTCTCTTCATGGGCGTCTTCACCTCCTGTTTTGTATTCTGTATGAAATTTGCTATTCTTTGTAGCAGGAGTTGTATGCTCATCAGTATTTATAGCCGACGACCGTTTATTTTGAAGTTAGTCTACTTCACCCGTAAGTTTTTCAAGTGTGCATTCCACACAAACTAACTCCACTGCACTCATTCCGTCTTTAGCATTAACTGTCTCATCATAATCATCGGTCTAATCAGTAACCATCGATGCAGCAAGAGGTATTGCTGGCAATACTTGCTGACTTCCAGTAGACGAATCCTTGCAGATCTCGGTGTGTTATTTCATTCTATCACCTTGCACAAACTGCATGGACCAATGTCGTAATGCTTCATCGCGCGAAAAGGACTCTTCGTACAGGCCGTTCTCTCATGTCGACGAGCATTTTGACTATAAGTGAAAACTCGATCGCAGAATCGGCACTGGCGACAACCAGGTAGCGATGATGCAGGTCACGGCTCCATGATCGTTGAGGTCAAAGGCAGGCCACCGTATTCGCAATTCATCTTCGTGGTATGACGAAAGAGCGCTTTCAAATCGATGTTCATCTCACAGTGTCAGAATGTCAACTATAATTTTTTTCTATATAAATGCGGTTCTTTTTACAGTTAAGGGCCTATCTTGTGCCCACAAAAGGACTTCCACCATAAAATTGATATGTAAAAAATATGGTAGCACTCTGAATAAACACACATACTCGTTCACCCCAGAAGAAAACATGCAAATACTTATGTAACAAAATGATATTTAAATATGATTGTAGGCATATGCATATATAAATATAAAAATTCAAAATAATTTTATAATCCCACATTCCCATAATTGTGTATAACATTAATTAAAAATAATTTTTATTAACATATTTAAATATCTATACATAATAATGTATAAGAAAATTTCAATTAATTTCATATTTCTATTTTTATGTATACATAATTACCAATATCCGAGATTGTGGTAGTAGTCAATGATGTCATATGCTCGCTGACTTTTATGAATTTATTCCATTTTTACCATTTTTCTCCAGTTTTTGTTTTCAGTGTCATCCAAGGTCACAGTTATAGGGTCAAGGTCATGTCTCAATGTCAGTCATCTGGGTCCAAAATGGCATTTGGGTGACATAACATGGTTACTGGTCGGTTCCAGTCCCTCATCTATTCTAAGCCCAAACATTAGAAATTTCAATTTCATAACTTTGTAAAATACATTTTTAAAATAATTTTGTATAAATATTTTGGAATAAAATTTTTTGAGATTTTTGAGAATTTTTTTGGGTTTTTTGTAAATTGTTGTTCAAGGTCGTAGGTCACTGGTCTCAAGGTCAAAGGTAAAGGTCACCGACATGCAACATGGTGGTTAAAATGTCTGACAGAACGAAGATGGCTGATGGTCGATTTGGCATACTATATGCCTATAAAACTAATATGACCGCCACTGTTCTGCCCTTGAGAAGTAAACCTCCAAAATCCTTCCGATGGATCAAAAAGTGCCTTTCTGCAGCTCGTTTTTGCCACTGGAAAATCGACTTTCTTAAGGGAAAAACAGAAAATTTAAAACGGGAAGTTTTAAGGGAAAATGACCCGATCCCGGATAGCGTTGCGCTAAAGTCGGCCAAATCATTCTACTCAAGGGAAGCATCAGAAATAGTGAACACCATTGCCAACGTACAGATATTCGTCACCGTGCACAAATATGATGAAGATCTAAGAATCCAGGTATTGGCTTCCCTTTAAACTAAACATGTAGGGAAGAAAACGAACATTAACGCATTTAGAAGGCCCATCTTCGCCAAGACTAACGTTGTTTAGGTAAATTTGCTTTTATTAATTTATTTTTTCTCCTGACCACCTCAACAGAAAGCTGACATGGATGATTTTATGATTGACTTCGAATACTTTTAAAAACTAATCTTTGAAGACTGGTGATGCCTAATTTTCTCAAACTCTTTTACACTTTTCACATTCTTATCCGTAACCAATTTGTAAATCTGTGATCTCGGTAAACATGACGTGCAGAATAAAATGGGGAAATGGCAGAAACTCTGAATGTTCACAACGATCGGATGAAGTCACAAAATTGTCGTTGTATAATCTTCTATATATTAAAATAAATTATTTTTCTAACCATTAAACAGTAGTAAACTGAGCAAATGTATTTTGGTTGTTCCTGAGTTTACCATTTTAAACATGAACAAAATTACAATTTTATTGTTGGTGTTAGCAAGGCAACTGTGAGCTGAGAGCTGAGAAAACAGTGACTCGTGAAGGTCTATATAGCGACGCGCCCCTAGGTGTGAGGCAGACTGAGCATTTATAGTCCATTCACGGTTATTTTCAACTTTTCTGAAAACCCTGCTGAAGTTCTACATTCAGGATATTCCTCCGCTTCATGCAAACAAAGCTTAATCAAGTCTAGAAAATTGCACCAAAAGGACAGCGCACCGCATTCATGCGCACTCACTGTAATAATATTACGGATAAGAACTGTTTCTTACTAGGCACTTCCAACACGCCTATTTTCTCCCTGTTTTTATTCGTATTAATTATAAATGAAATATTGTAATTTCAGCATGAAATATAAGTAGAAGTTCAATTTAATAAAGTATAAGGCATTTTTGTTAACACAACTATAAAACGCTTGTGATACATGACATATTTCAGAAAAAACCAAGCACATCAAACATGGTGTGATTTTTCAAAGGTTTGGTTCAAAAAAGGGTGAAGAAACCGCAAACAGACCATATGTTACGTACCCATTCCAAAGTGCTGAGAGTGAGGCGGGTGAACTTGCCGATAGAAAGTGACACCGGTCTCTGAGCGCGGGCTATTACCATCACCAGAGACCTCCTGACACTGAGCGGGGCTTCCAGCCAGTCGCAGTTGTACGCCGCGGTGGCTACCATCTCGCTCTGAAACACACGGAATATACAAGACATAACATAACTCTACAGTTGTCGGGTTTCGGCTGACTGGACCCTTTTGAAAACGCCGATTGATGTATTCCTTCTGCTCGTTATATATCCGTCCGCATAGGGTAAAAGTGACTCGTGCCTACGCGACAGTGAAGTGGAAATTTTCAAATGGCTACAGACTTAAACATGTTACTACTGCGACGATGTTTCCTCGTCACACTTTTTTTTCTATTTGTCTCCAATTTCGATTCCGCATCATTGTGGCGTAATAAATAGTCTGCATTTTCAAAGTGTTTTCTTGCGTTCGCAGCCAGTGTGAGGACTTCGGTGATTGACATAAGAATCCCGAACCCGTAGCCTACGTGTGGGCAGAATCACCGAAAGATTCTCTACACCTTGGAGTGCTCGTACCTGCCAAAAACTACTGCTATGCTGGTTTCTGCCTGAAAGGACTAGGGGGATTGTGTTGAGCATCAATGAATGTCCTTATTAGTCGTATGTGATGGGTTAAGAAAGACGTAATGTTTTGGTAGGGTATTATGTAATGTTTACACTGTTCTGTATTCGCCTTGGCTATCCTCGGACCTTTCCAAGCGGCTCTAGACGCTTGGTTCGCGCGTGGTTTTTTTTGGGGGGAGGGGGTGGAGTCAGGCACGTATTTTCAAAATGTTTTTTATTAACATGTTGAAATTCAAACCACAGCATCTACTATAGACTAATATAAACAACAAATTTTTGTCACAAAATTTTGGGAAATGTCTTCTAGTATTTTTAATTCTTTAATTGAAGTTGGCAAGACAGCTCCGGGAGTCCGTAACTCCACATACCTGCGTGCGCAGCGAGTTGCATATCACGAAGGCGAACAGAACTGGCGCGTCATGTGGCGACCGGCTGACAATCAACGAAAATTCGTTAATACCCTGCGACGCTAGCGCTCGTCGTGCAAGATATTTCCTTCGCCTCCAACTCCAGCGCAGTGGTATGTTCTATGCTCGGCTCGGATCTCCTCTCCCCCCCTCACCTAATCCTGTTTCTTGCTTTCCCATCCCCCTTCGTGCCTCATAATTTTTTATTTCCTCTTGACCCAAGTTGTTGCAATGCCTCTGGTGCCTCCTATTCAACACTTAATTTCAACAACTCAAGTACCTTAACCATAAAATTTAAATATTGCAGAACGTTTTCAAGTACTTCATTTAGTTTTTCAAATTTTTCACTTTAAAATACGACTCTGCTGCCATCTCTTGACAGCTGGTTCTTAGGCTAACCCCTCGCGATCTCTCTCAGCCAATCACTACGAACCTCTTAAAATTATTACGTTTAATGCATTCTACAGCTCCAAAACCTCACTCACCTTATTATTATATCCGTTTACTTAATCCATATTAAATCATTTTCGGTTGCATGCTACAAATTTTCAGTTGTAAACTTTACGTTAAAACAGCTTAGAGTTAAAAATAAATGTCCGTCTCCCTCAGGCACTCACACGAAAAACACGAAAACACTTCTTACAAATAACTGATATTAACTCTCCAACCCATTTTTTTATTGCATTAATTCTAACATTTCGAATAAAAATTAGCACAGGATACATAATCAACTTAAACTTCCATATTATTATTATATTGCATAATACACACAATTCAAATACTGCAATAACACTAACTTAACAACTATTATCATGATTAATATTATAGACCTCGCTTCCATGAACCACTCCAGTCACGAGTATAAAAGTTTAAAATCTAATTAAATTTAAGAACTACCTTTGGCAATAACTTCCGCTTTTCTTAACTAATAAAACTGTCTCAAGCCCCCTGATAGGGACTCGCGACAAAAACTAAAAGTCCTGAAATTTTCAAAATTCCGCAGAATATAACTTTACTACCCCTTTCCCCTATCCCCTCCCCCTCTACCCTTCCAGGCAGGGTTAAAGGGGGAAATTCTTAGCATGGTGACAGGTTCCAGTCGCTACCCTGGCCCCGCCGTTTTTCATCATTGCCGAAGCTCAGAGCGGGGATAGTCCAGGCCCCGTGAAGGGTCCTTTACCACCCAAACGGGGTTTCATATAGCATACAAGGGAGATTGGGTAGAAGCAATATTAGCCCCCTCCCAACTCCCTGCACCATCTCAATCTATAGTTACAGAGGTTTCCTTCTGCAGCCAACATGTAAGGGCTCGCTGAGTTTCCCCAGCTAGCCCGGTACCCAAGAATATTCCCTTCCTCTTCTCATGCCTGCACAGGAATCGCTACCCTGGAACACTGTGAAAACTGAGTTGTGGCTTGCGGCAGTTCATCTACGGTTTGAAAACAGCCAGGCGGGATGGGCTTGCTGTCCCCAACCTGGGCTCGATAATGATAACCGGATGGGAGGACAAGGGCCCCTCACAGAGCCTGTACTTCCCCCGCGCTGAGGAAGTAGCGTCCCAGTGGTGATGAACGGTGGCTCCTCCTGTTCTTCGCCCCACCGACGTCTGAAACGTGTCACCTACAGAGAACTTAGGAATGGATTAGCCGCCGCACCTTCTCGTCCAGCAGTACGTAGCTGCCGTCACGTTGATAACTTAATTTTACTTGTTTGCTCGAGCCGCTGAGCGATGGGGAGTTAAAACGGTGAGTCGTGGAGAACGATTAGTGTGTTTATGGGATGTTTTTAAATGTTTTGGTATTTTCTGGGCCATAGTAGTGTTTGTCTTGGGTAAGCAATAGTGCGAGTTTTTTTTACTGCGGTTTTGGCTGCTAGTCTAAATTTTGTTTCGGACTTAATAAAACGCCATGTTACTGTTTTTCCCGTGTTTCAACCTATAGTGTTTGTCCCCTTTTTGGCTGCCGAAGCTTCAATTTTTTTTTGTAGTCAGTTGTTTCTACGACTCTCTCGTTGGGATTTTTTCATACGTTTCAAATGAAGTTAGTTTCGAAATGTTTTTATTTCGTAGGTGCTTTTCCGGGTCGTCTATGACTGTCTCCGCTGGAAGTAATGTTTTAATGGTAATTTTTTTAATGTTCATTTTAGGAAATGGAGTCTTTGATGGACATGGTTCTTGCTGTCCTCCTTTTCGGTAGATCATTAAATAAGATGGGTCATATTCTAGTCAACTACTTAATGATTTTTTCTAATCGTTATCGAAGAAACTAAGTTTGAGCATTTTAATTTTAAAAATTTAGTTCTATTCAAAATTTTAATTCAGAATTATTTTCATTTCATGATTGTTATTATAGAATAAATTAATTGTAATGGATTATCTCAGTGTAGTGTTTTTTTTAGATGCGATGCAAATTTCTATTTGATTGTTCAAGGGTAGCATTTCGATGTCATTGTACGTTTATTAATTCAAAATATAAAGCGTTCAACCTGAAATTTTTGTGCAAATATTTGTCTCCCGGCACAGAGCTATTTCGCAAATACTACTGTGTGTGTGTGTGTTGTAAATAAAATGCAATCTATTGTGTCAACATTTACTACTCAATTCCTAACACACCGTTTATAGGGTCTTATGTGTGGCCGATAACCGTATGGTGCACCGATTCCGTTCGCCTTCTTCATATGCAACTTGTTGTTCTCGCAGGTACGTAAAGCTGCGGACTCCCTGCGTGGTTTCGCCTAAATTCAAATTCGATATCAAAATACTAGATGACCTTTCCTAACATTTTGTTGCTATGATTTATTGTTTCAATTAGCCCATGAATACCGTGGCTTTATATTGGATATGTTATTCAAAAATATCGTGTACGGCGAAAAGGGCGGAAGAGGGGGGGCTTGGGTTTGAGACATTTTCCGGCGAGGACGTGTAGACGTAAGCGAGAAGTTGCGCTTCGTGTTACCATGATTTATGCCACCCTATATGATGTGGGAAGCGAGATGCAACCACTGATAAGGTATTAATATGGACTTTAAATTTTTTTTGGTATTGGAATTGGGACAGTAGTGCAGTATGGTGTTAACCTTGAAGAAAGAGCATATGAGATTACAGGAATTACTTGTATGCTCTTCGGAAGGAAGGAACTCGTGGGCACGTTCTGAAATGTGGGACCTATCTGGAAAGTAGTAGATTCAGGGTGGTTCTGGGACACGAAATAAGCTGTGCAGTGCGAAGTTGCTGAGGTGACAGGCTTTTAGACTTTGAGAAGGGATAGTGGGAGCTGTGAATCCGTCGAGCTCTGCCAGCGCCACAAGGTGCTTGGTTGGGGAGAGAATCCCCGGCTCTGTACTGATTTGTGTGTGTGGTCCATCAGGGGAGCACTATCAACATCCTGAGGTGTCAGATGAGTAGAGTACAATCGGCTTCAGTACTGATGGGATGCTGCTATAAAAGAGATATGCGATGGGAGAGAGTGCATGACTGAGCTTTTAATGTGTTTTTTTCTGTGGGGATCCTCCCGTCTAGAGCCTGCACGAAGTAATGGAAAGATAATTTTAAAATATATTTGCGTAGAATACTTTAATGCATTTTGTTCAAGAGAAGTAAGTTGAGCATTTTTAGAGTATTCTATATCATTTTGAATATTATTTAACTGTTTTATGTATAATTTAAAACCGTTTAAGTGGCATTTCGGAAGAAAATAAATTAAATCCACAATCATGCAACAAAATTTTATATAAGTATTAATTGCTTTTACACAGCTGCCAACCTGGGAAAGCTAAATTGTAGGTAAAGTATCTTCTTTACTTTTTTTTTTGTGATTAACGCTCCTTTTTTTCAGATTTATGTGAGCCGGGATTTGGAAGCGATTGAGATGGGAATTTTTCGTGGATGTTGAGGTGGAAAGAATATTAGGACAGTTTTTAATTTAATATGTATGAAACAAACAGTAATCTCTTTCAGTCGTCTCAGATTCACTAATGTTCGTCTTCTTTGCGTGTCTCAGATAGGTCACGATTTTTCATCAGTACTGTCAAATTCATATACTTGAATATCGATGCTATCTATGTTAGTTTACATTTAGTGATCCTACATACAAAAATGCGCATGTTTATATATGTATATTGGTTTCATTAAGTCTGGATCAGAGAAAAAGTTTTATAAGCCTTTTGAACGACGTACTTATTTTAAACAGTTGCGTTCAACAAGTTAAGTCACATTATTTTGACAAGGGCATTGGCAGCTATAGGCGAACTCGCCGTTCAATACTGGGAGTACGGGATATGTTGCAGAAAAGTTGGCGTTCGCTCTGTTCTCTGAAGCCACTTCACAATTAAAACATCACTCTTTAAATATAACTTGAAATGCATTACCACTCAAGACCTAGTACTACCAAAATTATCGTAAATATTACAGGCAGTGCATACGTTAAAATGTATTAGGGGAAGGGAATAGTATTTTGCAGAGGTTGTAGGTTGTATCCTCGGTGCCCGCTGAGGTGCGCCACTCACGTGGTCGAGTGGCCAGACCGGTCACTGTTCAAACCGTGTAACTAGCATGAACCAATATTTCTGAACAACAGTTCGATTATCAGTTGTGTGGAAATCGTTGTAACCAGAAGGTCCCACCACATTTATCACAGTCTTGCGAAATAAATCCCACACACTCACTTTTGTTTCACTAAGGTTCATTTCAAAAGTATCGAGTTATCTGTGAACAATTTATGTTACACCTTGTGGCATGGTTTGCTCACTCAACTTAGGCCTATTCATGTTACGAAATGTTTGTGTTATTCATTAGTCTTATATATGGTATTATAAATGATGAATGAGCTGTAGCTGTTTCAAGACCGCTGTTGCTCTCATAACTTTATGATTATTTATAATAATCCTTATATTAAATCGTTTTTTTTAAAGAACACATGTTTCCTGTAGGTCGCTATCGTATCCAAAATAGAAATATGCGTGAAGAATATACAGCGAAGAACTCTGAAGAGTGACAGTCAGTCGTCCTTGAGGGGAAGAAATGAGGCACCTCCCACGACGAAGAAGCAAACGTGAAATAACCATGAGCAATAAGAATGCTTCCCAAGAAAACACATTGTCAACCGCCAGAACCCACTGCGTTACTCTTTTATGAAGGAAAAGAATTTGTATCAACATAGAAATGAATAATTATCGCAAAATGTGGGAAACAAGCGTGGCAGCTATCAGACCCACTTATTTTTTTCCTGTACAGGAACTCCGTAGGCCGAGAGGTTAGCTCGCCAGCATTACACGTCGGCAATCCGGCGTTGATTCCCGGAAGAAATGCGATATATATGCAAGACGTTACTGGCGGCTGGTATGTTTTCCCAGGCCGCTGCAGTGCGTCGCTTATCTCTCATTGACTTGAGCGTCAAGTGTGTGCCGTAGGAGGAGCAGACGACTCCCTTGTGCGTCAGAATCTTCCCAAACGCCATCCGCGACCCCGCCTGCGGAGGGCAACAGCGTCTGGTTGGTATTTAGTTCCTTCTCTTCCTTGTAATGAAGTTGCAGACACCATATGTACAACCCATGAAAGTGCGAGTAAAAATGTGAAATACCCTCCTTCGTAGAGTGAGTGAAGAGGTTTGAGCGGCTCTTAACATCGAGGTCTTGAAAGTCGATGAGGGTGAAGCGAGGTGATTATGGAGCAGCACCGGAATACAGGGGCTGGTAAATGGGAGATCCCCGAGAAAACCCGGCTACCAGCGGCGGCGGTGTCCAGCATGTTTCTACGTGCGATAATCCGGGGGCGACCCCGTCGGGAATCGAGCCCGGTCCACCTTGGTGGGAAGCGTGTAGTCTAACAACTATACCACCACGGCCTCTTTCTTTCGTACGCTTTCATAGTGCCGTTATTATAAAATGTACATTGAAGAGTTACTTTTAAGAGGCCCACCTACCTGGCGCGTGAACTGTGTTGCAGCATGTTTGCAATACGGGTTTTCTGTGAGAAACTATTAAACGTGGCCACAGTAGTTTACCCTCAAAAAAAAACATACGCAAGACGAAGACGGAATAGTACTTCAAAATATGACGCATGCTTCACATATTATTTTGAGGCCCTCTGGCTTTGTTAAAAAATGTTTTATTTTTTCAGACTGCCTTTTCTTGAAAAGAACTACCCGGATACTAGTAAAACTACAACAGAAGCCTGTATTAAACTTTGCTACAGACTTTCCGTCAATAATTGATAGGGTCACCGTTTAGAGTCCCATAGGTACACGTACTGTAGCACGGTGAGAATACTGTCCACCAGTTCAGAGCCTTGCGCGTAGAGGCGACAGCGCACTTGATGCGCGTGTCCGTGTCATCCTTATCGCTCCCGCGCTTCTCTTCCTCGAACGAGTAAAACCGCTCCAGGCAGGCGGATCCCTTAAGGAGACCACACCGGTCGCGATTTCCTTGTGCTAGGGAGGAGAGGGGATAAAGCCTACTTTAAAATGCGGGCCAATATTAAACGCGAGGCTATAACCGCCAAGCCCAATTCACGTGCAGGCACGAAGAATATTACGTACCATGAGATATCACGCGGAGCTTCTGCATTTTTATGGAACATTAACAAAGTTGAAAGGGTGCGCCATGTCTTACGAGTATTTAAATTATTTCTGTAAAGATTTTGCTCCTGAAAAATTGTTTACAAAGAGATAATTAAGTTTCTTTTCCTTCTGAGTTTTTTGAACAGCGAAAATCCATCCGTCAACATGCAATGGAGTATAACTTTTTATTTTTTAACGGGCAATGAAATTGAGAGTTAAACGCAAAACACTCTGCGTTGTTTTACATTTCCTTCCTGTCTATACCTATACACGGGCCTTGAGCGTAGTGGTTTTAAGTGGAAAAGCGTATATGCTACACGAGTGAACTTCTACCTTTCTTGCCTTTCAATTTTTAACAAACATATGCATATCATTCCCTAAGTGAACCCCGCATTCATGGTATTCCTTTCCCGTATTTCGAAAATTAAAGCAAGGAAGCGTTATGGCGACACTGATGTGCCCTTCAAATGCCTCGTCGCCTCTAACTTCAACACCCTGAACTGATGCATACAACCTCTCATTCGTACAGATGGTGACCATGATACTAAGCTGTGGCATCGACGCACCACAGTCCCTGTACTACTTAAAAATGTTAACAAAAAACTTTTAATTCCTGAATGTTATCCGGAATAAACACACCTTGTGTGTATTTCCACTCTCTAAACAAATCGCTTAACTAATACTTATGCACATGCTTGTAATTTTTTTAAATATAATTCGTTACTCAACCCAAAGAAAAGTTAAATAATTTTTTTAGAAATATGTATATCTAAACGTTTGTACACTTGGTCCGCTAATTTTTATATTGTCTCTTCTCACCTCATTCACGAAATTTCAGCTTTATAATGGGTGGCTCACGATTCCTCTCCCAACGTTATATTTACGAATTACGATAAGAATCAACAAAGACATTTTTTTCCGTGTATTAACTTTCGCTAGCAGTCATTAATTCCCCCTCCGCACCTTTGCTGTTACCTCACTTCACAGTTATAATTTAACGTGACTCACTTACACTATCGAAGCTACAAATTTCGTAATTTCATAATACAGGTTTTATATGGAAATAAATTATTTTATTTATCGACACAAAGAACGCATTTATACACTTTTTCGTGGACTTAAGGGAAAACTGTTTGTATGAACACTTTTCACGCAATCACTTGTGTTCCATCAAGAGAGTCTTTTTGATAAGTATCTCAAATTTTCCAACACAAGAAAAAAAATTTTAAGTTGCTAGTTACGGATCACGATTCCTATATAAGTGCTTGGTGGTCGTGCAAGATTAATGAGTCTTCGTTGTCCATTCTCATCAACATAACACACACGTAGCCAAGAGGTCAGGTCAGAGAAAGTAAGTACTCAACCCCTGGCACCATGAACGAGTAGTGAGTCGATAATCGTGTGATTTGGAGCCCTTTAATAACAACACGGTATTTGTTTTTTTTTTTTACAAAATTTACTGAGATATTTTGTGCATATTTACAAACCTTTGTCAAAAAAACAGTAATGTCGCTTGTATAATTTATTGTTTCTAACATTACAATGGCTGTATTTGCAATGCATCTAAAAAAAATGTTTGTAATCTCCTAATGAACAGGTATAATTTTAAATAGCGAAGTCAAAATGATAAACTATTTCATTTTGTGATACGTTTTTCACTCAAAACAAGTGACTGTTAATGAATTGCGCGCTACTGAATAATAATCACTGGTTTTCCGATCTCCTCGCCTGCCTCCAAAAAAATTGTTATTATTCGGTTTAGGCACCAGCGATTTCTCTTATAGCGTTTTACTGGAGACAGAAAATGTATTGCCTTTTACTAGGAAAGTTAGGCTTATGTGGTCATGAGGCTGTGTGTACTTTCTCTCTCCAATAGTTTTTGTAACTAACCGAGATACCGTAATAAAATTTTCTACAGGGGATGGACAAAATAATATGAACACCCGACATATACACAATATTTATTTATTAATAAGGTGTTGGGCTACCATTTGCTTTTAGAACAGCTGCAATTCTTCGCGGAATAGATTCGCAGAATGTCTGAATAGTTTCCAACGGAATGTTGTCCCATTCTTGTACCAAAATATCCACCAATTGCTTCAATGATGTTGGAGGTGGAAACTTGCTGCTCACTTTCTGTTCCAAAACTCCCCATAACGGTTCAATTATGTTGAGGTCTGGCCAGGGAAGATGTTTGATGATATTCTGATGCTCCTCAACCAAGACTGAACCTTTTTGGCTGTGTGTATGGGCGCATTATCATCTTGGTATATGGCAGTGTTTGGCAGCAATATGCTAGTCATAGTAAGAACTTCATTATTGAGGATGTCGAGATATGTCATTCGCAGTAATCCGGCCAGTGATGTGAATAAGAGGACCAGCTGAATACCACGATTTAGCAGCCCAAATCATAACGGAACCTCCCCCATGCTTGACTGTAGGAAGCAGGCAGTCCGGATCGTAGGCTTCTTTTGGGGTTCTCCATACATAAATACGGCCGTTTGTAGTAAACAATGTAAACGATGATTCATCGGACCATACCACATTCTTCCAATCATCAAGAGTCCAGATTTTATGATCGTGGCACCACTTCTTTCGTAGCTTAGCGTTGTCTTCCGTTATAAAGATTTTTTCAATTGCAGCCCTTCCACGAATGTTAGCTTTGTGGAGCTCCCGCAGTACTTTTTTGTCGAAACAGTATTACTCAAGTGAGTGTTGAGTTCTGCTGTCGCTTTTGACGCGGTAGTTTTATGTTGTCTGGCCACAATTATTTTTGATGTTCGTCGGTCTCTGTCAGTTAAATTTGGGTTTCGCCCACTATTCCTCTTCGCCGATGATGTTTTACCATGTTTTGTGTATGCTGTCATTACCGTGGATAATGTCGCTCGGGAAACGTTAAAGAAATTCAGTTTTTTTCGTCACAGACGCTCCCGCTAACCGAGCACCAACGATTTGCCCTCTTTCGAAGTCTGAGAGATCCCCCATTTCACCGACCAGTTGTTTTAACCTTCGCGGAACAAAGCGCATAATACACTGAAATATAATCTACAGGACTTGGCACGTAAAATGTGCAATACGTACGCGTCGCATTACACGGAAGCAGTGTTGCCATAATGCAACAAAATGTACTATATTGCATAGTGTTCACATTATTTTGTCCATCCCCTGTAGGTACGTCATACAAATAACTGTTGTCCAGGTGCAACAATTCACCAAAGAATACTTCCTTCAATTATTAAACTTACAGGCATCTAAGCATTCCCGTGTAACATAGAACCTAAAATAGACCATTTTATTTTCTTATGTCTAGTTATAATTGATCTCACTACAGTCAGACTGATAGTGAGATTTCAAAATACTACTCCCAGCTTACACGGAAATGTAATTTATAGATTGCTGTGTCTTGACTTTGGTTACGAATGTAAATATTTATTTCTTGGCTTCTTTAGATGCAATAAGTAATAAAGTGAGGTGGATCGACAAGTACGACTGTTGTATACCCAACATCTCAGATCTCTCGACGCCCCAGAGAGAACAAGCAGCAAACAGTACGGTGGTGAGCGTTTTGCGAGCTCCATTTTACTGAAATTAATTTGTGGCTGATTGGCCAAAGTATAAATAAACATTTGTGTATTGGCAACCGTTATTTTTTGTACCCCCTGACATAATACTATTCCATTTTACTAATTAATTCTGCTGTGAAAATCAGCAAAAATATGTCCCGTGGTATTAATATAGAATATTTGAATATTTATAATTATTTATATAGTTTTAATACCAAATTAATGAAATATTGTGAACTTTAAGTACTGAGGGTTTATTGTGAGGATCATATTTTTTCTGATATACAACTATCACATATGGGCATATGTATATTCAAATATTTTTTGTAAGAGTTTTCCCGGGTGTCAGTTGTCATAATTAAATATTAAGGATACATATGTACATGTTTTAATGCTCGTAGAAGTGCTCAAACAAAAGTTATCTAATATCTACATAGATTTATAGTTTATGACACTTAGTGTTTATATATATTAATTCCTAACAGTTCGCTCTGCAATACTCCTGTGAGTATGTACTATTTTAGTGTAAACACGATGGATGTTAATTTTACCGACAATCTTCGGTATCAAATTATATTTAGATAAGTTAAAAATTAACATAAATTATGCTATAAAGTAACACCTAAGTGCAATAGTGTAGGGCCTACATACTTTTGAAAGTGAAGTTGAAAATTAAGTTTACTGCATTTATCACAGAATTCAACAGAAAAGCAAATTTTGATAAAAACGTGTAAATTAGAAATACAAGCTGCCATGAGATTGTTCCAGGACATAACTGAGGTCACCATTTTTTAAGACATGGAAGTTTAAATAGTTTTTAATGACATATTGTTAAACATCGAATCCAGCTAGCCTTTTTTTTTTGTCATTCTCCTAAGGCAAGCAGTTTTTCTGGAAAGCATTATATAATTTTATAAAAAAATATCTGGCATGTGAGCAACAAGCAAAATCCGTGATATAACAGTTGCCTCATTCATGCGACCCTCATTCGTATAAGGGATATAAATAGTATCTTGAGATTTCCCTGCTGTTATTCCGTACTCAATTTTCACGCACCTTATGAAAAAAAAAATTACTGCTGTAGTCACACACTCTTAATACAAGTGGCCACTTTAATTTGTACAGAAAAATTGTTGTCCCCAAAAATACTAATTGCCATATCAAACATAACAAAAATAGGTGCTTTGATGAGACACACTCAGCATCATCATTTTAAAGAAAACTCCATTCGAAAATTAAGGATGGCGTTTGAAAGCATGTAGGCCTATAGCTACCCAGGCCCCGTCCAAATAATGTTCCGCAGGTTCAGATATAAGTACTTCTGTACGGAAATGACGGGGCAGAAGTCATGAACTCCGTAAAGTTGGGAGGAAGGTGTCCGCGTGTTTAAGGTGTCGGGGTAATGCCATGCCCTAACGTAGTAACCTGCGTGAAACTCCAGAAAGACAGGATGGAGTGTCGTACATTAATTATTTCCAGCGAGCGACTCTCAGATTCCTAGTCTTCTCCTCATCACCCTCCCTTTGGTTTTAAGGGGAACCCCTAGCAAACAATACTAAATATCTCAAGATCACATCCGGCCGGCCACAAGGAAGCGTTGCGACGGCGATGGGAAGTAGCATAAACAAACTTCGAGTGCGTTTGGTTTACATTAATACGGCAATCTGTTCAGAAAAGATACAGCATTGTCGCTGTAGTTAAAAACACTGTTTTACAGAAGGATATTTAGGATATATATATATATATATATATATATATATATAGTGAACAGAGGGATACTTACGACGAATTTTGCGGACTGACACTTTTCAACGACCACATTTATGTTTCCATAACCAAGTTTATTGAATTCACAACAAATTATTGACTTTAATTTATATTCTGCAAATGGTTTGCTTTGAAAAACTCCACAGTTCTTCAACAACTGTAATTGACGCAACTGCTTACAATGAGGCCCATTTGAGGGGGAGGCGCCTTAAGCAGAAGAGAATTGTGGCGGGCGCCTCCTTGTGCCACCTGGGATCGTCTTTTATAAAAAAACCTTAAGTCTAAGTGTTAAGTGGGCGTCCGAGGTAAGGACGGGAGATAGGTGCGTCTCAGGGCTGGGCCCCATACGCCCAGATGGGAGGGAATTCATACAAGAATGCATGCAACGCGGCAGCGAAGGATTGGGCACCCATGGCCGCGTTTGGGGGCCATAAGTATACCTACAGTTAGCCTATAACTAAGAAGAGAAAGGGAAAACCCGGCATGGATACACCGTCCTTCAGACAGGAAAGAATACAACAATTGTTACATGCGTTAATGGAAAATGTTACAGGAGACATAGGAAACATATTTTTTATTAGAGGGTAGAAAAAGACTAGTAGTGACGGGACGGGGTGCCACATGAGGTCCTTGCTACTGGGAAATGAGCTATCTGCCTTGTTCGTTTGGACCACGAGATTACACCTAGGCCCGAGCATTAGGTATAGCGTTGTATCACTGAGCGTCCATGTCGTTGGGACCCTAAGACAGAATTAAAATTTTAAGGAATTCTATTGTCAATATAAAGGACGCTTTGGTGTAAAACTCACCCATGCAATGGAAACATAAGTAGGAACGTTTGATGATCCGCTGGACCCACCAGTGGTTATCTCTGGTGATCAATTCCTTGAGGTTGTATTCGTCATGGTAGTGACTGGAACTCCACTTGCTGGAGAGTTATATTGAGGGTTCTACGCCTATTGGTGGGTCGGCGCAGTTAGCGGCAATACAGCTGCAGTATTGTTCTGGACGGACAGTGGAGATGAGGGTGCCATCTCAACAGAACGGCGTGTGAACCTGAGTGCGAGGCTGTCATTGACGATGTGGGAAGTCACTGAAGACGCACGACTACAACCGCCTTGAGGGCTTGTGTCTGGTCCACTGTTGTGTTGGTTGGAGGTGCTTGAGCTCATTGAGGGAATCTCAATCCTTTGTTATCGGAACTTTCAAGCAAGTTATGTCCATAGAGGAATCGGATAATGTTGAGAGAGTATTCCTACCTTGGAAGCCAAATTACTTCCAACTTGTAGGACGGCGTCATGTACTTTTACGAAAATGACGCCGAGCAGAAGTGTAATTTGTGTACCGGAAAGTTTTCTTGTTGAAACTTTGATAGCCACAAGTCTTCCGTTAGTGAAAGTCACTAGACTCCTAACGCTAAGTTTCCTGGTTCGGTCCCAGTTCCCGGTGTAATGGACGCTGTCGTCTTGTAGGGTTTTCTCGGGGCACTCCATTTTATAACCCTTCCTCATTCCGTCGCTGCTTCACTTTTATCTCTCCTCATCTCGTCCAATGTTCGGGGGTGGCCCGACCAACAGGTGTGTTCGTCAGTCATGACAGCTGGCTGGTTACACAGAATAAAGTTGAGGTAAACCGATTTGCGTCTTCTACGTATATCCCTAACATTGACTTCTTAATCGCCTATGCAACTGTCTAAGTCACATGGTACACAGTAATGAACGTGGGTTTTTTAACATTTTAATTTTCAACAGACCCGCCCTTTAATATTAATGAGATGCTTTAACTAACCTGAATATATTCAAGTTGCACTGAAACTAAGTTATTAAAATGATGGAGACATTTCAAAGCACACATAAACAGCGTTTAGCCTCAATTTCTATAGTCTATTCACGGTTTATTCACACTTTTTTAATCAAACCTTATGCGTAATGTTAGGTTGTTTCCTGAATATCTCATGTACCCCAAGTGTTTCCCAACTCTGTTAACATAAAAGTAGGTACCTTATTTTTGATTAATTTGAAATTTGATTTACATATCACCTCTGTAATTTATAGTAATAAAACAGGGAGAAAATAGATGTTTTGGAAATACGTAGTAACAAATAATTTTCGAACAAATTATTATTAAACTGAGTGCGCTCAAATACAGGGTGTTGTCCCTTTGGTGTAATATTAGACTTAGCTAAACTTTGTTTGCATGAAGTAGAAGAATATTATAAAGTATAACTTTAACAGGTCTTCAAAAATTTGGTAGTAACTGTGAATGGACTATATCAACGTTGTTTTTGATAGTGCTATTGGCATAAAGAAATCCAGTGTTATAACACGGAGACACTACTGCGCAGCTCGTATCGTCACTCTATCCCATTTTCCCCTCAACGATAAACCTGTTTCTCACTCAACCTGAAGACGATTTATATTTACGATTAAAAGAACTGATCATAGTTCTATAGTTTGTTAAAGTGTAAAGATTATGTGATAGACAATATTTCTTCCATCAGAAAAAGCTTCCAGTTAAGTACATACCGCGTGTTTCATAATGTTCTCCGGAGTTATGATAAATTATTACTCATAACGTATTACATTCACCGGTAATAAAGCATTATTCGAAGCAGTACCTCGAACAGTTTATTTCTATCTCATCGCCACGCAGTAGTTCACATACCTACCTCTACACGGAGATAAAGTTGTGTATAGTGTATTCGCGGTTTCTTCACACATTTTTAATCAAACCTTTGAAAAATCACCCTATGTATAGCGTTATTAGTTATTTCCTAAATACGCCATGTATAACAGCCGTTTTATACCTCCGTTAACATAAAATTTCTTATTTTAGTTTATTTAAATTTTTACCTACATATTATTTATAAATAATTATAATATAATTTATGGTAAATGTTAATAAAAACAGTTAGAAAATATTCGTGTTGGTAGCGCCTAGTAAGAAATAGTTCTCATGCAAAATACTATTACAACTAGGTGCGTACGAATTCGGCGCGATGTCCTTTGGTGTAATCTTCTTGACTTCGTTAAGCTTAGTTTGCACGAGGCGGAGGAATATCCTGGAAGTAGAACTTTAGCAGGGCTTCAGAAAAGTGTGAAGTAACCGTGAATGAATTATATTTGTGGTAAACTGCTGTTACAAAAGTGGAAAAATCGAACTCTAAGCGACGAAGTCTGGAATCTTTTTGTAACGTGCATTTAATTTAAATTTCAGTAAGGGTCCATCAAATTACAATTCATGTCGTGCATGGTTTTCAATAGTAGCGAAACAGGCTGTTTGTGAAAGCGCATATCAACTGGTTGCCCGCCTACATCAGAAGATGACGTGGAATGCATGCGCAATTGTTTTCTGCGTAGTCCAAACAAATCTACCGCACGTGCAGTTGGGGAACTGAATATGTTAAAACATATGCGTGGAGGGTTCTTCGTAAATGTTTGCGCTTTATAACCTGCCGATTGCGACTACTGCAACGTTTATGTGATGTTGAACACGGGTGTCGGTTTTCACTTTTGTGTACAGCTCACGGAAAATATGGCAGCCTGTGTAGGTTTTTTTTTTTTTTTTTTGAAAAGGTGATCGATCATTTTCAATGATGAAGCGATGAAGCTACAAGTCTTAGCAGTATCAAAGTTAACCATCACAACCTACGTGTACGGATAAGTGAAAATCTACGTGCTTCTGTGGAAATGTGCGTGAGTCAGCAAAGGTGAACGTGTGCTGTGCCTTCTCTCGCGTACAGGCCATTCTGTTCAGCAGAAAGAAACTTAACAGGACTGACATACCTGTTACAGTTGTGACTTACACTCCACTCACATGATGGCTTACACTGCATCATTCAGCAGGGCAGCAGCCCCGCCCACTTCCATGTCATGAAGTTTGACGCTACTTGGACACAGATATTCCAAGGCGCTGATAGGACGTGGAGCGGAACTCAACCAGTAATTATCTCATACTGCGGCCCCCACATTCACCTCACACCGCGAGACTTCTTTATATGGGGTTACATAAAAGACTTAGTGCATTCACTTTATCACAAGAATAGAGAGGAGGAAGGATTTATTGACTGTAGCTCACTCTCTAATCGATAACGGGATCATTAGAGGCGTAGATTGATACTAGGACAGTAAGGCAAAAGGAATAAATCGTCCATGGCCTGAAGTAAAGCACCATCCCGCAATTCGCCTCCATTGGACTCGCATTCTGAAGGACACGGGTTCGATTCCCGGTCCGACCGTCTTTATTCTGGTTTTATGTGGTTTTCTGAAATCACTCCAAGCGAATGCAGGGATGGTTTCTTACTATACGCCATGGCCTATTCCTTCTCCTTTCCTACTTCTATGAGCAACTTGCTTCGCATCTAATTACCTCGCTGGCGACGAGAAGTTAACACCAATCTTCCTACGAACCGACCTGCCTAGAGTGATTAAGGGGAACCATGCAAATGCGAAGCCAGGATAGCCCAGCCGAGAATCCAAACATGGACTTTCCACACGCAAGAACAGAGTGTATTATCACTGAGCCACCTCTTCCGGTGAAAGAGGGTGAGGAGCTATGATCCAACCTGTGGATCAAAACTAACACCCTAAAATATAAAGTTAAAAGAATATGTTTTAAATTATTGCAATATTTTCTGCAACTTAGAAATGTAATTATTAAATTGTTGAGTATGCAGTCTACGCTAATTTTCTAACCTACGAAAGGTTAGTCCTGTCCTCTTATTTGTTACAGTTCTTTACCAAAATCCAAATAAGCTACAACAATTTATTTCAAGCGTCCGGGAAAATCATAAATTTTTCTTAGTGCCTTAACGTGCCCAACGTAACTTTGCATTTATAACATCGTACAGGACTAATAGCGTAGACTAACGATACAGAAACGGAAACGAAATTTTCCTACAGTTTCCTACAGTCTACTTCATAAAAGCCTCAGACTCTAGGGAACTGGGAATCAAACGAACTGGGAATATACACAGAAGAAACGGTGGCACTTCCGTTTCAAATATAATTTTTTATAAATTTCGTGTTTCGATAAAACTCTAGTGGAATTAAAATGAACTCCATATTATAACTGACATAATACGCTTTGTTTATTTGCTAACACAGTTATCAGTATTGCGGATGAGTGGACATAATTGCAATCACTCATGAACGTGTTTATAAAAAAATTAACCAGTAATATTTGTTGTACTTACCGGATTAATTCGTGTTGATTTTACTATAAGGAGCAGCGGTATTTTGTCTGTACATGCTGGCTTGTGGTTATGCTTATAGGTATAATCCAAGTTTTTCACGTGGTGCATGACAGAGGAAGTTAGTACATATATGTCAGCATGAATAACACTGGCCAGCGAGATGGCAACAATGATTGCATCATCTTGGTGAATTTCGTCTTTGTATGTCTATATACTCTGTGCCTCGTATATGGTAGACAATAAGGATAATTTAAAAGAAAGCTTTGGCACTTCTAGACAAGACACATACTGATTACTCTTATTTGATATTCAGATTTGGGGGCATTAACGATCACATATGATCAATCTCGCACCTTGAAATCTATTACTTAATAATATACCTAGTTTTTGTTAGTAATTTGTGAAATATAAAAAAACTAGTTTGCATGGAAATGAGCTTATTTAAATGTTTTGCATTCTTGGTCCTATTTCTACAAATATTTTCTTCGCAAATTTGTCTTAATAAAGTCCGCGTTAGACCTAAAACGCTATATTGATGCTATATAATTATGTTATGCTGATAAAAGAGTGTAAACAATACATGTATGCCGAGTTTAATAAACTCTTATCATGTTTCTGAAAGGAGTGGATTCAAGCATTTAAGAGACCATCAAATTGTAGCAGAATTTTTGCTGGAGAAGGTGAAAATTTTCAAAAACGAAGCACTCAAAATATTATAACAGAAGTATATTTTTAAGTGTGAATACAGGTTGAGACAGGCATATTTATTCTTAGCACAACGGATTTACTTAAAATCTGTTACTGTTAACGAACGTTTTATTGCCGTCCTTGAAAGTAGTATTGAAATAAGAGAAACGCAATATCAACTAATTAACTTTAGTCCATTCACTGTTACTTCCGTATTTTCTGAAGCCCTGCTGAAGTTCTTCCAGGATATTCCTCCTCCTCATGGAAACAAATCTTAAACAACTCTACAAGATTACACCAAAGAGCGAACGCACGGCATTCCTACGCACCCACTTTTATAAGCTTCTCCATAAGAACTCTATCTTACTAGGTAATACCAACACACCTATCTTCTCACTGTTTTCATTTACATCAATTCTAAATAAAATATTATAATTTACAGATAAAGTTTTATTAAATGTTCAATTTAATAAAAAAATTAAGGTACTTATATGTTAACAGAAGTACGAAGCCTTTGTGATACACGGCATGTTAAGGAGCTAATCAAACACGTCATGCGTGGGGTGATTTTTCAAAGGTTTGATTCAAAAAGTGTGAATAAACCCCGAATAGACTTTAAACCATGTTTCATGAACCGAAAATAGGTTACCGTATTATTTTTACAGTTATATTGATTTGTTTGGGTAAATTATTCAGTCGAAATTATTCAGTGTCATTTCTTTGTCTTAACATCCATATATCTCATAAATTATGCCAGTGCGTATGTCACTTCACTTATTTTCTACGCGTAATCATTCGTGCTTAATAAGAACGTAAGAATATCACTCTTTTGGTATCAAATCAATAAATTCAGTTTAAAAGTTTCAAAATACCTAGTGAATACATTAATCACGAAAAAAAANTCTTTTGGTATCAAATCAATAAATTCAGTTTAAAAGTTTCAAAATACCTAGTGAATACATTAATCACGAAAAAAAGCCAACTGTTCTAATTGTGCTGCAGTAAATATTTCAACTGTTTTGGGACTTCTTAATTACCAAATGGGTNAAAAAAAGCCAACTGTTCTAATTGTGCTGCAGTAAATATTTCAACTGTTTTGGGACTTCTTAATTACCAAATGGGTACATTATTGAGATAATCATGGAATCATCGTTTAGCTATACAAGAAGCCATTGTATAAAACAATATATAGTAACATATAATTTATTAATTATTGCTACATGTCAGCAGCATTCAAGGTAAGCAGGTTGATAATAAATGTTCTTCCATAAAATAAGTTTCTGCGGTATCTTCCACTATGGAGCATGCGTTTTGTCATCGCAGGTGTACCGGTAAACGCAGGACATTGTTCTGTGTTTCCACGACGTTGGTATAAAGTCATCCTTAAAATATTTCGGTAAACTTCATTAGCTAGCAAGGTCAGTAAGCAGATTTCTTAATAGCCGCTACGTATATTTAAAAGACCTCATTAACTACACCACTCCCTGTTATTAAATATAATACTAATTTTATCAAAGCCAATTTTAACTTTTCAACTTCTTGAAACTATTTCGTAGAAAATATCAAGTTTTCGTACTGCACGTCGAGAAGACATACTCTACGAGCGCATCGGACACAGAACGTGCTTCGCGGTTTGGTTGGGGAATGACCTCAGGCCACTTGGTAAAGTAATCTTGGACAACCAGGAGATGCCGATTTCCTCTCGCTGTGACAGGCAAAGGGTCCAGAATATCTACTGCCATCCTCTCGCTCTCGAATGGGGCTTCAACATTGTATTTCTCGACGTGACCTTGTCCCCTGGTCCATGGTCCCTTCCTCTTAGTGCAGGTGTCACACATTCGCCACTGCTTCTCAACATCCTCTCGACAATGAAACCAGTTGAAACTGTGTCGAGGGTATTATTAACACCAAAGTGACCGCTGACTGCAATGTTGTGCAGTTCCTTTAAGACTTCAGGAAACCCTGCATTCTTGAAGGACCAACTGTAAGCGTGTATGGTTCATAGCATTACTTTCCCAGTTCCTGTAAAGCATGCCACTGTTCAGTACGAGGGCTTTCCATAATCCCCAGTATGCTTTGACTACTGTGCTCAGGCTGGATATCGCTTCCCATTTTGGCCGACTACCAGCTTATTTCCACTCTAGTAATAGATTCAAAGTGGGATCATTCAACTAATCTTTCCTGATACACTCATCACTCCATGAAGGTGATCCATAGCATNTAATAGATTCAAAGTGGGATCATTCAACTAATCTTTCCTGATACACTCATCACTCCATGAAGGTGATCCATAGCATGGTGCATAACCTTGAATTCTTGTCCTCCGTACCTTCAGCGCTTCACCACTATTTTGTTGGCTGCCATTGTGGTGATAGTTGATCTCCGCTGCTGAAGAAATCCCTTTCATTCCTTCTCTAATGCACTCAATNTGAAGAAATCCCTTTCATTCCTTCTCTAATGCACTCAATTTTTTTTTTCGTTTTATTGTTTCCATTCTGTCCATGCTGCTTTCATTTACGCTGTTCCCTTTTTCATTTACACTGCCCATTTCTTCATTTAAACTGTACACTTTTAATTTATACTGTCCACTTCTTCATTTACATCGTCCACTTTTTCATTTGCACTGTCAATTTTATTGTCCACGCAGTAAACTATTTCATCCACTAACTCTCTAACGCCTTCTATTTTTCTGTCAACAATTTAATTTACTGTTTCTATTTTATTATCTACTAAATCACTTACATTAGTTATCTGGTTATTTACATCCTTGTTTACACTATTTGTGTTTCATTTTCACTTTCTCTTACAGAACTTATTTTGGTATTTACAGTTTAATTTACACTTTCTTCCACTTTACTAATTTTGTTATCAACGCCATTGATATTTGCGCTCACACTAAATATTTGGCCACCTAGCCCCTCAATTAATACCCGCAATACTTCCAGTTATGCAGAAATGTTTCTAGTTAATATTCACTGCGATCGTTGTAGAGAACAGTCTTAATATTCTAGACTACAGCTGTCACAATTTTGTTGATTTGTTTTTTTAATATCATTAATTACTAGCTTCTTGCCTAACTCAATTTACAATATTACAAGATGCCAGAGGGGTGTATCCGATTTCTTGATGAATATAGATCCAAATAAAACAACTTAACTTAATTTTTAATTTATTTATATTGCTATTTTTATATACACAGCTATTATGTACAGCAGTCAGCTATCCGTCTGCGCTATTACTATTGTTATTCTCAGTGAGCGCAATATTTAATTTATATCTCAATTGTAATTGAAGTCCTTATCAATGCCTTTATATTGGTTGCAGTCATTTCACATTNTTCTAGTTAATATTCACTGCGATCGTTGTAGAGAACAGTCTTAATATTCTAGACTACAGCTGTCACAATTTTGTTTATTTGTTTTTTTAATATCATTAATTACTAGCTTCTTGCCTAACTCAATTTACAATTAAATGCATCCATCCCTTTTCTGACACCAATATTACAAGATGCCAGAGGGGTGTATCCGATTTCTTGATGAATATAGATCCTAATAAAACAACTTAACTTAATTTTTAATTTATTTATATTGCTATTTTTATATACACAGCTATTATGTACAGCAGTCNCTTAATTTTTAATTTATTTATATTGCTATTTTTATATACACAGCTATTATGTACAGCAGTCAGCTATCCGTCTGCACTATTACTATTGTTATTCTCAGTGAGCTCAATATTTAATTTATATCTCAATTGTAATTGAAGTCCTTATCAATGCCTTTATATTGGTTGCAGTCATTTCACATTNCAATATTTAATTTATATCTCAATTGTAATTGAAGTCCTTATCAATGCCTTTATATTGGTTGCAGTCATTTCACATTTATTATTAACACATATTCAATCCGTCTATTGCCATCATTCCAAACGTCAGTCACTCATGCATATCGGCCAGTCTCTCTCTCCAGTGTACCGATGCTCGCAGTCTGCAGACATCACTCACACTGGTCACTCTCGCCGCCAACCATCGCTTCGCTGGCTCGTCGCTTAGCTGCCTTCACACACCTAGCTATTAAGGTCGTACAGCCCACTTGGTTGCTCTAGACTGTAGGCTCGGAGACCCGTCGCGGCTTAAGGAGTCTCCCTAGTAAGAAGATCGGCCTCATTTAAAGCTATTTTGTTTTGTAAAATTTCTTAATATCCAAGCAGTATCTGAAGAAAACATATTTTTCGGTGCGAAGGTGAAAGTCTGTTCTGCGTTAATGTGGTGGAAATGATGTCACTGGTATGCGAAAACTATTATTAAAAATTGCGCATTCTGCAAGAAAATGCAATACATATCCCTTTGTTCACTGCAACATTTCTTTGGCGAAATATTTTTTTTTTCTTTAGTAACCTGAATACATCGCCGTAGTAAAATCTTTCATCGCCATTTAATTTGTCTGAGGAAATTGAATAAAGACGAAGCTCATATTCGCAGTTTTCCCCTCCCGGCGCATGTTGTCTCCGCTGCTTTGTTCCCTCGGCCGTGCGCGAGGGACAGTTGTGGCAGTGGAATGGGGAGAGAGCTGCCCCTGAAGTGCAAAGGAGTATAAGAGGGGAAAGTAAGGAAGAGAGCGTTGCAGGGGGTGGGAGCAGTTCTCGACGCGGAATCCATCCAGCAAGGGGAAGGAAGGGTCTGTGTTTTTGGGCGATTCCGAGACCACCTGGACAGAAACTGCTGTTTGCGAAAGAGTGTGAAGATGCTAGCACGTCGCTGTGCGTACTGTAGTGATGGGCAAAATCGAATGAAAACAATACGAATATTAGATTGTTGCAGTTTAATCTAATTTTCGATTTTTGTATGTTGTATTCAAATGAATCATTCTGTTTGAAGTTTTCCTTCTCAACAACAGATGGCACTACGTGCACTACAATATTTAAGTAATTTTTTAAGGTCATCAGCAATTAACATTTAACTTTTTGCCATTTTTGTACAAAGATTTAAAATTTTCTCTTCCCAATTTTCTTTAAACAGAGTTTTATGTCGAATATTGTGCTTCCTTTAAGGAAGCAAAATTCCACCCAACATTCACTTTGTTAAATGAAGAATGATTCGCTTCACTCATGCGAATTGTTACGATTGGCCTCGTTGTGCAACAGCTGTCTAAGCGAAAGCCGACAAAGAGGCCACAGCCGCGCTGAAATGCATAACATCGGACCGGAATCGATTGCAGCAACCGGCGGAGAGTTACGCAAAGAGGCACAGGAAAATGTAGGTCCTGCTGGCCTAAGAGCATTTCGACATAATTAGAGCAAGCTGCGAGGACACTTCTTCTTCAACACAGTCTGCGGAGCCAATCAGATCGATCTACGTCATTACACACGTGGAGGGGCGAGAAGGGTGAACTAGGGCGTCAAGCTCCGGGATCGAGGCAGTCTACGTGGGTCTATAGGCGAGCCAACTCCAGGTCCGAGGGCGTCATCCGACAACGAGGTCCGGGTGCGAGACTAGGGTGAGTTCCTTCATTATCATGTCACGTCTAACCTAAATAACCTATCTCTTCCAATCCCTCTCTCTCTTTCTCTCCTTTCCACCGTAAACTCACACTGTTATTCGTGTACTCTGAGGAACCCATGATAACAAGTAAAGATATTGTTAATTCTGACTATAAGTCCTTACTCTACTACTTAACCTATTTCCTTATTCTATCCTTTAATAGCTATGAGTTTATATTAAAAGAAGACTCATAACAGAATGTTCATTCCTTTCACTTATGCGAATGTTCATACATATCTCCACGAGGTTAATGTTTCGTTTCGAATATCAGGGAAGTTAATGGCAGCTATTGCAATAATTATATTTCTGAAAATAAATGTTTGCAGTTAGTTTTAGTTTTGTAACTTTTCGTTTGTTGCAAAGAGCTTCTAACTCATCAAAATACTTGAGAAAATGTCTTTATCACTGAAACAACGACAATAGATTGTGACTAAAGGTTTACGACAGCTCCGGAATACACATTAGAACGAAAAATGATCGAGAACTTAAAATGTTACCATTTTCAAGTACAAATAAATACTATAACTTCCTATGAACACAAGTGTCATAACTTCAGACAAATACGCCATTAATTTCCCCGCTTCAAAAAAGTACTTTCGAACTGTTGACTTGGGGCAGCATCGACATGCATTTATATCGATTAAGATTAAATGACGCAAACGGAGAAGAAACTCGAATATTCAGAATCCGAAAGACTAATTCGATTTCAGACGAGACCATTGGAATAAAAATCGATTTCGAGAATAAATCGATTTTGCCCCTCACCAGCGTAATGTAGCCGGCAGGCGTCTGTGCTTGTCTGAGCGGAGGGAAGCTGTGAAATCAGAGAAAAGGGGGGAAGAGATGCGCGCGCAGGTTTGACCGTGCTATCAGCTATTCCACAAACAGCTACGGCGGGCTCAGTTATATGTAAGCAGTGATGTTAGACGTAGAATTTTCATGGTACGTGTACCATAATTAGACTTTGTGTACCGTGTACCATAACGAGGTCGTTATGGTAAGCAAATGTACCATAATCTGACTACAGTAAAAAATATGCAGCTAATGACTCTAAAAATATAATAAAAGATTGTCAGTTTGTAGCGCTTCGTTTAAGTCGAAAGCCAAACCCCTATGATTTATCTGCGAATTAGAGGTTGTATTTCATTTTTATTTTATATCAGTAGTGCAACGTTCAAACAACTGTTGTGCAATGGAGGACGAAGGACGTTCGCTGAGTTATGGAAAAGTTATCCACAGTGTTACAAAATTCCATTTGCCAGCGATATTAATATACAATCACACGTCATATAAATTATACAAATGTATGCTTACATCTACACAAAGTATAACGAAACATTAATTTTAGGCCAGTGCTTCTCTTTTGAAACTATAGAAACGTTTTATATCTTTATTTGCTCAAAGTAACGAAAATTACTGTTTTTACTCATAGTGGACTGACCCGCGGTATAAAAGAAACCTACACACAGTTTTTTTATAAAATAATAAATAAAAAATATAAATTAAACAATGCCGCCGCTATAACACTTTATTTACACTCTACAATATAATGTTTATCTACTTCACAAATTCCACCCAATTAATCTGCATGTAAGCATTCTTGCCTTGTATAACGCCAGTTGATGTGAAATTGTGGTCTACATATGGCTAGGTGTTCAAATTAAGCCCACGAAAATCAAAGTAAATCATTTATAATTTATATAAAAAGGTTTTAATTATTTTACTTGTTAAAGTATTATGTATAGAATTCCGAATAACGTGCAAATTTAATGCCACTTGTAAAGATATGTTTCCAAATAATGCTGGCTTCCGCAGCACTGTGTAATCACTGTAAAAATTATTTCGTATCGTTTATAATAAACTTGTCTGTACTGACTTAACAGTCCTTAATAAACTTTTGTCTAAATGCAACGTTCATTAAGAGAAAAAATGTTCTCTATTATAAAACAAAGAATGTGCAAATATTTAATCCTATTTGAAAATAATTAAAAACTATAATCATTAAGAGTTTAAAATTATATGCCTATCAAATTACTAGACACACAGATTCGAAACAAACGCCATCGTTATAGGAATGAGTAAATTTGTTTGTTGGTGTTGAAGGTAAGTCACGCGTTTTTGCTCAAGAAATTGCAGGTTTGTTTTCGAGTTGTAGCTTATTTTTTTAATATATTATAAAAAAATGTATAAATTATTTTTTTAAATCATATTATAAATAATTTTATATTCGCTTTTTACCAACGTAACTGAAATACAAGCATAACTGTAATATTAAAAATGTATATCTTGCTAGTCCATTTAATGGTTTAATGTATTTACTACAAGAAAAGCTAGTATTCTTTTGGTTACTCGTTTCCAAAGTTTTACTTGTAATAGTATAAAGAAATGCAAACAATTTCCAGATTTCCACCATTAATTTTTTTAATTCCGTGGCAACTTATTTCTTGTAGTTTTACTATTGGAAGTGACATTTCCCATTAAAGGGTGACCCATGCGGACGAGCATAAATTACAGCCTTGCCCTACCCAGGATTCTAACCCGGAAATCCTTACGCTCAACGCTTAACAAACTGCGCCACGGTGGGCTGCCAATAGGTCAAACAGAAAACTTTCAGTGCTTATACACTGAGGAGCCAAAAAAACTGGTACACCTGCATAATATCGTGTTGGGGCCCCCGCGAGCACGCATAAGTGCCGCAAGACGACGTGTCATGGACTCTACTAATATCTGAAGGTATGCAGGAGGCATTGAAATCTGCGCCAATTTGAGAAAGGGTTGCACGTCTGTCACATTTAATGATTCTCGTCAGTCGTCATTTGTCCCGTTCTTTCGCTATCTTTTTCCGGCCGCAGCGATGTCGAAGATTTGATGTTTTACTGGATTCCCGATATTCACGGTACACTCGTGAAATGGTCGAACGTGAAAATCCAAATGTTATCGCTACCTCAGAGATGCTATGTCCAATCTCTCGTGCGCCGACTATAACACCACGTTCAAACTCACTTAAATCTTAATAAACTGCCATTGTAGCAGCAGTAACCGATCTAGCAACTTTGCCAGACGCTTGTTGTCTTATTAGGCGCTGCCGACCGCATCGCGTTACTCTGATTGGTTCCATACCTCTGTTAGTTGCATACGCACGCCTATACCAGTTTTTTTGGCTCTCCAGTGTAAGAACGTATTTAAAGTGAACAAAAAGCTACTTATTTCATTGAAGGTAGTTTTAAAGCTACAATTTAACTAAGATATTAATTGATTGTTCCACTTCTTTTGATTTACTGCCAAGTTGGTTAGGATTCGGTATACTATATTTGCGCTAAGTTAAATGCAGTTATTGTGGGCAAGGTTTTGGACATTGAATTAAAAGATTGAAAATTTTGACAAAAGAGTATACGAAACACAATTCAAGAATTCTATACCATCAAAAAGATCTTACCAACAACTGCGAATATGCTATGAGATAACATTTCCATTGGTTAAATAGATAGCAGCTCTGTACGACTTTGTGTGTTGTGATGATACGGATGTGAAACAAAAACTATCACCACCCTGCTATTCAATAAACTAAAATTGTTCACTTGAAATTAATCATTTTAAACGTAATTTTATAAATGGGAGTAAAAATGTTATTGGCCTTTCGATATATACTCTCTTATAAATGTATACAGGACGCCTCTTAAATTTAAAATATGTCCGACTCTATCTCAGTAATGTCATGGGTTCCGATAGTAAAAGACCTTTAAACGATTGGATAAATATTATAAATCCTTTTTGGCAAACTTACTGCTCTTCATGATGAATGAGAAATCAAACAAGAATAAATAATATCTTCAATAACTCGAAATTCCAACTGAGCTTTTTCAATTTTAATAGCCGAATACACATGCATAACATCAACTGAAAAAAACTCAAAGATAACACATAGGCCTATAACACAGTCCATTCTCCACAGTGCCTCTCCACGAGGGTGATGATCCAGACGTACTCGATCTTCAGCCACATCATCTTCCAAGGAGATTGGACTTCACAGTTATGTCTCTCGCGGCCAATGATTATGTATGTAATTATAATTTATGCTTTCGCTTATTATCTTCTTGAATGTAATACTCGCAACAAAGAAACACCCTTGAAGTATTACGAAAGACAGTTCATTATATTGCAATAAACTCTCACTTGTACTAATACAAAATTCTTTTGGACAAAACTCACACCAGAGGAATAAGGAGGAAACGTATTTACTCCCATGGTATTTATTTGCAGTTTTATTCGACATGATACATAGGCAGATTAGGCATGTTGGGTACCGTTTCTTCTGTGAATCATATACGCGCTGAGGCAGCTACTCACTCTTGACATCGAGTGACGATCAAACAGACTATTTGATTTTCATTAAACCTCATCCGAGATCACACTTAATGCACCGCACCCAACATATTGTGGAGCTAAAATAACGACCGGCAAGACAAAAAATGTTACTACTATGAAGCCTCATACATCATCAAGCCGCTGATTTATTCAGCATTATTTGGTAGCTCAGCATCGATAATTTTATAATATCTTCGTAAGTGAGAGACATTGAACTTACCGATGATTTCATCACGATCTACCGGTGACAACTCGATTCAGTTGCTGTTAATAATGTTTGACACTCTATATGGACCACTATAAATAATGCGAGCAATTTCTTTGTAACAAACTCAAAATGATTACTGGTATTATGCGCACGTACTAAGACCAGATCCCCGATCTGCAAATTGTGCTCCTTCTTCGCCTTGTTGGTTTTTCTACGTGTATCAGCAGCATGATATAATCGCTGTTTCACCAATTATCGAATTTTTGAATTACTTGTAATAATTTCTCGTGGTCAGCCTCTTCAATGTTTTTATTGTCGTGTTCCGGTTTTTCAATAGGGTGAAAAATCGGTAAACGTGACGGCACTCCATACAAGGTCTCAAATGGAGTCTGGCCAGTGTAAGAGTGAATGACGTTATTTTCTTCATTCTGGAAATTCACAGAGATTTAACAATAGAATTACCAACAGTTCATTTGGCTGGTCGCAGTTCCGGAATACGAGATTACTCGTTAGCAAATACAGTGCAGTTGTCAAAATTTAACCTTATGCCATAATGGGTAAAGAAATCTACACCAATTATCAGAGGTGTGATAAGCCCCTTCACAATTAAACAAACTGCTACTTTGATTTTACCAGTACCTTCCGCATTTAATAAAGTCTGTCGATTTACTAACGGGATAGCCCGTGATGTGACATCAACAATCTTGATTTGGGGTACGGTATTACAGGGATATGAACATTTGCTCGTTACAGCGAGTAATAAAAAGATTCCGAAAGACAATTCACCTCAGCCCCGCTGTCTAGTAATGGGGTACACGTAATTCCATGAATGGTCACATTCACTTCTGGACTTAGAGGTTCACGCAACAAACATTCTACTCCAGAACTTTCATACCATGAAAATTCTCTCTTATTCTCACGTAACGAAATTGTAAAAATGTTATGGCATATAAGTAGCTCCGGTGATTCTTACACCTTTTTTTACAGTACCACTGGTCAACATTAGAGTGCCGTCAATACCGACCAACCCTAGTTTGACTTACTATGCCCGACTTTACGTGGTGAGGAGTCATAGTGTCTTTGCAGTGAATTTCAATTACTGTTGATCAGTGAAAATGGTGGCGCAAACGTATTTAACACCGCCTCTCCATTTCGTGTATCTTTTGTCGGAGTATCCCCACGTTTGTTACGATGTGTGTTGTGTTCACATGTGTCATCGACGTGGATAGGCCTTCGATCACGTCCTGCATCACGACGTCGCTCTGGTGTAGGTTCGTTACTAGTTTTCTTACGTCGCGGCAACTTTCCATTATCTCTGCCACCCGATCTACTTCGTTTTCTATTATCACATAGGTGATTTTCGTCATTACGCTGTGGTCTGCGCCTCCTACGCCAATACGGTAAGTCCTGACGAGTATTTCTGTGTAAAGGTTGATCGGAATGGTCATTATAACAATCTCCTTTTGTATGTGAGTGGCCAGGCGACTGGACAGTGCGGTAAGTAGACACGCCCTATTGGTTTGATGTGCTGGGTGAACCTGAAGAGATTTGTGCACCTAAGTGATAGATCTACTCTCCCAGTTTAATTGATAACGGTGGAAAAGTTGGAGAAGAACCATAGCTATGAACTCCTCATCTGACATAGGTGGTGTCATGTACCGAGTGCGTTCGTGCAGTTATGTAAATTGAGTCTCCAAAGAATAACTACGACTTGGGTGGAAACTTTCTTTGTGCAGTTGAGCCCGAAGTAGGCCTTGTACTTTCTTACACCAATACTTCTCCTCAAAAGCTTTACGAAACTGCTCATAAGAGAGTATTTGTTGGCACTCATACTCCCACCAGTGGTTAGCACTTTCTTTTAAAGCAAGTTCAACATATTGAAGCATTTTGTCAGATCCAATTTTACACACTGTAAAATACCTCTCTAGTCTTTTCAAAAAGGCTATTGCGTTCTCAACCTCACGACCCTTAAAGGTAGGCAACTCATCTACTAAAAATCTCGATTGGCCTAGCATATGTACAAACTGCACCACAGGCTACGGAGGTGTACAAAGTGCAGTATTAGATGGAACTTAAGTCGTCTGGTGAGTAACTTTAAGTGACTTAAGTGACTTCCAAACCGCGAATAAAGTGGTCCATTTCAGACACTACTTCATTATCAAGACCTGAGTTTTAATTTGAAAATTCTTGTGCGGTTTGTAATTGTGCTACAGTGTTACGCAATTCCACCAATTCCGTTTATGCTCTATCGCTACGCATCTGACATTCTTCGGTAGTGGTGTTAAGTTTGGCGACTACAAGGTCCATATGTGGTACCACCTCTTGCAAAATTTCATTAACACTTTCAGCTTTCAACGAGTTTAACTGAGCCTGCATTTCGGCACGAACTGATTTTAATTCGTTGCGAAAGGTATTTGATAATTCTACCTGAATACTAATAAGCTCTGAATTCAACCTCGTTGCAATTTCTGATTGCAATTTTTCATGGCTTGCGGCTACTTCTGATTTCAATTTTTCATGGCTTGCAGCAACCTCTGATTGCAATTTAGCTTGACTTGTAGTGATTTCTGTTTATAGGGATTGCATATCTAACTGTAATAGTTGCAACACGGACAATACCGCGCTTAGTGGTTCGAAATTAATTTAATGTTGTGCTATGGGTGCTGTGTCTAACTGCTGCACTGGCTGAGCAACGTAACTTACGGTAACCAGTATGCTTGTCTGGCGTTGTGATCGACTGGGCGGCGTAATGTCCGTCATTTGCCACGCATTTGTGAGTTCGTACTCAGTGGACAGTATTAAATCTATGGCTGAGGTTTTGTTCTGCATTTCTCTATACGATGTACTGCCTTCAAGCGAACTGAATTCACAACTATGAACTCTCTTATCCAAGGCAATGAAATCATAATACACTTAATTCTGTTATAGCCACGATCCAAAACGGCTTCCTCGCTGGTTTCTTTATATAATTATTGAGATTTTTACCGTCTACACCACTGTGATAAATGCAGTTTGTGGCTTAACTGAACAATTTTATAACATAGTCCAATATTTTAAATTCTCTTCGGCCTCATATATGAGCTGTGATGATACGAATATGAAACCAAAAACTATCACCACCCAGCTATTCAGTAAAGTAAAATTGTTCACTTTAAATTAATCATTTAAATCGTAATTTTATAAATGGGAGTAAAAATTGGTTTGGTAAAAATTGGATTGGCCTTTCACTATTCACTCTCTTATAGATTTATACAGGACGCCTCTTAAATTTAAAACAAGTACGACAGTATCTCAGTTATGTCATGGGTTCTTAAAACAAAAGATCTTGAAACAATTGGATAGATATTAGAAATATTTTTTGCCAAACTTACTGCTCTTCATGATGAATGTGAAATCAAACAAGAATTAATAATGTCTTCAATAACTCTAAATTCCAACTGAGCTTTTTTTACTTTTAATAGCCGAACACGCACACAAGCCAACTGAAAAAAAAACCAAATATAACATATGAAGCACAATCTATTCTCCACAGTGTTATTATTTGCATGCTATTTGGATTTTTTTTAGAAGTAATACTGCTCTGCTATAAAATATGTTCTAGTTGGATTAATATTATGCTGTCTCAATCCCCTCAAAGTTTGTCAACTTTGTGAACAAATATTGTCTTCAGTAATGCATTCCCGTCGAGATATTTCTTATGCCGTACCGTAAATGTGCACATCAAATATATACCCCCCCCCCCTTCTCACTTCCCAATTTCAAAGGCGAAAGCGTTTGCAATACATTTATTTTTCATTCATATTAGGGAAATGTGGAAAAGGAACACGTATTCTGTTAATGCAACAAACCACAAAAAATATTCAATCTTCATATTTGCTGCTTTTATGCAAGGCGATTTTAATTCAATACTGTTGAATATTTTAACAGCAAATTTTGAACTCAATAACAGAAAAGTGACTGATTTCAGTCGAACAACACACGCAGAAGGTAAAGAAATCATCCAGCACACACTGTGACGAGAGCAGTGCTATCTGTTGTCGCCAGGAAAAAGTCTCAGTGCGTGAGCTTCAAATGTTTTGTTCAATTAGAAAGTCTTCGATAAAGTGTTTTTTTTAAACTTAGAGGGAATAGACATTATATAAAACTCAACGTCTCTGTGTCTGCCTGTCCGTTAGTGCGCTTATCACTCGAGAACCACTTATGCGGTTTACGTTAGTAAGGAAATTTGTAGAATAAAAAGTCCTAGAAAAACTCCGCGGTAGCATATATTTATCTATAATAGAGAAATACTAATAACCGTTTTTACCATTTAATCTCCCAATAAATAAATACGTAAAATTCAAGCTGTTGTTTCCCAATTAAAAACTTAATATTTATCAAAGAAGAAACATGTAATTAGACCTGTTTAACGAAAAAACCTAAACAATAATTCTGTAGTCCACGCGAGCGGAGCCGCGGGCACAGCTTATATATATATATATATATATATATATATATATGATATGATATTTCGATGCTAATGTGACCATCGCAGCACTTTATTCCATCATTCTGTTGCGGTTATGTTGCATTAATATTTTAAAAGAGTTCTGCGTATCGTAAATGGCTTAACATTTGTCGACCCCTCTGCCAACTGTATGTACTCGGGAAATGAAACTACGGGTGGTTACTATATTCAGTTAATGGAAATGCTGGAATTAAAGCTTTTAGCTAAAAACGATACTGTCTTATGTTAGTTTATACAGGCGCTTGTGTACCGTCGTTTCAAAAACCGCGAGAGAAGATGCGAAGTTCGTGTATTTTGACGTATCGTAATCTGTAATTTATTCCAAACATTTTGATGATTGGATGCTTCGTGCCAGTTTGGAAATGGATTACTTAGACGTCTGACGTCAACCAGTGAGAAAGTGTTCTGCGGTCACGTGACAACTGTTATGTACATGATTACATGTTTTAAATTACTACACCTCTATCACGTTATAAAGCAGTTATATAGAATACTCAAGATAATCTAAGCACTTTTGAAAGCCCTGCTTAAGATCTACTTGTATACGCAATACGCATTGTGTACTCTTCCACCATATCTATAATTAACATGGTCATAAGCCTGATCACTTTATTCATGCGTTGAGCAAGTGAAACTTTGAGAATATTAGAAAAATAAACAAATCTGCTCATTATCAAACTACTTATATATATATATATATATATATATATATATATTAAAGATAGCAAAACAGATAATTTCGATATTGACAAATGTTTATCTAACACTTTTGATTGGACGTTAAGACAAGGAACTACTTGCCCTTAATCTGAACTAATTAACTGGGTGCACGCCAGTCTGTGTGCCCGTTAAAATCATATACTAAAGATGAGGTAGACCGCTCTCGCTGACTGCGCACAACCAGTATCCGTGTCCCAACATTGAACTGCTTTTCTGCAGACACGACTAGCAAAAACGCCGTGGATAACAATTGAGGATAGAATACTGTCTAATAAACAAATTCTTTGATATGTTTTATACTTCCTCTATCCAATTTGTGATGCAGATTGATTGAATTCAAGTTGTAAAAATGATTTTGTTAATATAATAGAGGTTGTCATTAAAAAATTAGGATATAAACAAACACGTTGATCATTGTTGACCATGAGACTTTTGCAGTGTGTGGCTTTGGGGTAGGTACATGCGCAGAAAACGAATAATCGGACTATTTCATCTTTATTATATTGTTAAAATACGTGCATGTAGGATAAGTGACATTTTTAGAAGATTTTTTTTTCAAATGTGCACATTTAACCGTGAACAGCGTATAAACAGTCATCTCAGTCAGTTTTACGTGAGCGACGGAACACGCGAACAGATCGATGACCACGCTCGGGCACTCACCGCAGAAGCCATCTGCTCGCTCGTGTAACAGTAGAAGCAGGAGTGGAAGAGGGCGCACATGAACAGGTTGAGGTACCGCCACAGCACGGACAGTCCAGCGCCAGTCTGAAACGACTAAACATAACACAGGCAATTTGAGTGAGTGATTGGAGAGATTTGGGCGGCTCTAAACAGCGACGTCTTGAGAGCCCATGAGGGTAATTGAGTTGAGTATGGAGCAGTGCCGGAATGAAAAGGGAGGGGGAAACGGCAGATCCCTGAGAAAACCCGCCGACTAGCGGCATCTTCTAGCACGATTCCCACATGCAACAATCCGGGGGTGACCCGGCCGGGGATTGAACCCAGCGAGCAGACTAACCGCTCAGCCACCGCGGCCCCACATTCAATTTGAAACACTTAAAGGCCCTGCCTACCAAGCCGGCAGCCATGAACTTCAAATGGGGAATCAATGTTAAACTAAATTCTTTCTTATTGCGTCAATTTAAAATATAACTATATTTAACAAAAAAAATATTGACACGACTTAGAGAATATTCCTACATAAAATTATTTTTTAAAAATGTATTTTCTTGTTAATGTAAATTTTAATTTCACATTTTAGAGAAATACATTAAACACAACAATTGGCATGATGTCTTAAAGTAGCAACATTCGTTAAAAATTTCACGTAGAGTATTTTTTGTTTGAAATAGTTAAAATTGATGCAATGAGAAGGAATTTCGTTTAACAATGATTCCCCTTTCGAAGTTCATGACTGCTAGCTTGGTAGGCAGAGCCGTTAAATACCACAGAGTATATATGAAATATTTGAACTGAAAATAGGGTAAGTGACGAGGCGGCAAGCTTTTTTCTTGGCGCCCAATGTGGGACCTTTGGATGAATACGGGTAATCAGCCACTTTTTTCAGACAGGGAAGCGCCTGAGAAAAGCCCTTTTGGGCCGCCAGAACAACAACTGACTTGACTTAGAGAAGTCAACTCAAAACACTCCGTGGCACCCAATTCCCATCAACAGCACTGGAATGGTCAAATCCGAAATAATTACCGAGATAGAAGGACAGATCCGCGCCATGGAAGAATGTCCTGGCATATCCCGTCAATTTATATCTTATGCACACTGAGATGCAGCATTTCACTACCTCTGCTTAGGTTGGGAAGACAAGGAGAAGGACAACCAAGGTTTAGAGTACCGTTGCTGCAAGGATACGCATCGACGACGATGCGACCAAGCAGACTGCCTAGGAAAGGGCATATATCTCGTAGCCTGCTCTCGCATGAACCACAATCTTTGCCTTGGATGGTAAGTCCAAGCCAGAGACCTGGATTGCCTGTACTTCCGTTGTCCGACCTGCAGAATGACACCTGAGTGGGTGCTGCCCAGAACCGAAACTACACCACATGATCGCCTTCCAGTACTGGAGCCCCTCCAAATTACCAGAATACTCGGGGAATACCCAAGAGGATCCCAGCAAGTTTATGCAAGCTTGCCAAACAGAGTTTGAAAAAACATGCCTACGCAAAGTCTTGTGGGTCGCCAAGGCAAAAGCCCAGCTTCAAGGCAAAGCCGAAAAATGGTGGAGAAAGTACACAGAGTTCATCACCACCTGGGAGAAACTGTCCGAAAATATCGTAACGCACTTCTCAGGACCCCGAACGGTCGCACAACTGACAAATTGGCTTTATGCTCTGAACCAAAGAGAAAACGAGGAACCAGAACTCTTCATCATGCACAAAGCCTTGATTTTCCAGCGAGTACATCAAGGCTGCGACGAGCTCAACGCTGTCGAACTTATCACCAGGCTTTTACCAACAGAAATATGCTCACATCTTCGTAACCCCGAACAGCGACACTTGAAGAACTGGTAAGAAGGGTGCGTATTAGAGAAACAAACTTGGCGGACATTCGCAAGTCCCACACCTGCTCCAGCAGGAAAAACAGCAGTTGTCGAGACCATCGCATGCGCACGAACATCGGGTCCCACCGCAGCACCACCAACTATACTGCCTGACACTTTCACCGAGACTGCCCTGTCCTACGAGAGTAGCTCCAAAACAGCTGGTCAGTACTGACCCAAGCTCTTGCAACCAAGCGCTCAGAGACACGCCACACATCACAATACTCATCGGAAAGACATAATGACTATCTACACTCGACACTGCCTGCAGTGCCAACAAAATCCGCCAGAATGTCGTCCCCATGGAGTCCCGAAACAAAATACAGTCTGCTGGCGATACCAGAATTTATATCGCTCAGAAGGGAGCCCGGCTGCCAGCGGAGGGAAGCCTAACATTAACCCCATGGTTCGCAGATGAGGCGATACCAACACACTTTCACATAGCCAAAAATCTGGGTGAACAGATGATCTAAGGACAGCCCTGGTTGTCCGCGCATCAAGCCATCTTAGACTACCACCAGATATGAGTCTACATTGGCGCAACTAATAAGAGGTCAGTTACTTGGCAGAAGTTTACTGAGCCTGAACTAACCAACCCATCACAGGAAATGGACTGAACCACCAACTGTAAGGAGCAGCAGTGAAACAGCTGACCCAAATTATTCAGAAGCATCACCGAGTATTTCAACAACATAGCACTCTGCCCCAGACCACCGCCATCTCCCATGAGATCCACTTGACCAGCACTCGGATAATCCACAACCGACCTGGAGAGGTCTCCGCCAAACACATGGCTATAATAGAACAGTGGATTGAGGAGATGAAACAATTAAAACCTCAGACTTGGCCTACAATGCCAGAATAGTATTAGTACCCAAGAAGGATGGTTCCCTTAGATTCTGCAACAACTACTACGACTAGAATCAAATCACTGAACCTGGGGCGCACACAAAAATTCTAATTTTCACCACCCTTGATGTGGATACTGGCAAATCCCCATTCATCCGCAGTCAAGGCATTACACTATGTTTACTGCACCTAATGGAGATGCATATAAGTTCAAGGTCATGTAATTTAGCTTCAAGAACGCTCCTGCAACATTCCAGCACCTCGTTGTCGTTCAGTCTTAACGGGCTACATTGGCGAATTTTGCTACGCCTACATAGATAATGTAATAATATTTTCCAATAACTGAGAGTAACACCAGTGGCACCTCCATTTAGTATTGGAAAGATTTGAAATCCACGGTCTCACATGCTGCCTATCCAAGTGCCACTTTGGCAAGACCGAAATCGACTATCTGGGACACTGAGTCACTCCAAAATGCAATTTCACCCAAACCGAACAGATACGAGCCATAGTTGAAGCTGTTCCACGACAAAACAAGAAGCAGCTGCGGAAATCCCTGGCACCCTGCAACTGGCTTAGAGATTTCATACCAAATATCGCCGAACTTATGGGACAGTTAAATAACCTTCTGCAAAAGGACCAAGCCTGGAAGTGGACCGAGAAGAAAGAAACAGCTTTCCAGGAACTCCGGTACCAGTTCTCGCAACCCAACATGTTTTATCAACCTCTCCGCAACCTACCACTTATCCTGCAGACAGACGCCAGTGGGATAGGTCTCGGAACTGTTCTCTACCAAGACACTCCTGAAGGACATCGACGAGTGATAAACTATGCTAGCACACTCCTGTCAGAAACGGAGAAAAGGTACCACTCGAATGAGCAATAATCCATTACTGTCATCTGGGCCCTTAAGAAGTTCCATTACCTCCTCGAAGATGTAGCCTTCATCTTACGAACTGATAATCATGTACTTTCCTGGTTACACAATGCCAGTGCAACCAAGTCCAAACTAGACCACTGGGCCTTGCTCTTACAAGAATTCAATTTCACCATTCAACACTGCCCTGGGAAGCAAAATGAACTACCAGATGCTTTATCACGAGCTCCCAACCCCCACTAGGAGACTGAGAAACTTGAAGACTGAGAAAGGATGCTCCTGCCAGAACACACTTCACATCGGGAAGTTGACAAACAAGGTTATGAACAGTTACTGGAGGCATAAACCAGTCGTACTATGTTCGCCGAGCAACAACTAGCCAACCCCGAAGTACATTACTTGCTCACCAAATACCCGAAGCACTTCAAAGAAGAATAAGGGTATGTATGGGCTCGTCCCCATACGCACACCGAATACTGAAAACTGTGGGTACTGCACAGCCTTCAGGCGGAGCTATGTTACTATTACCACCAGCATCCCCATGCAGGACACCCTGGAGATAAGGAAATGCTGCATGAACTTAACCAGAGGTATACCTGGGAAGGCGTCGTGAGCCGATATGTGGAGGCTTACATCAGACAATGCCAGACCTGTTCCAGCACCAAGGCACATGGGGCTATACGCACTGGCAACATCCCACGATGGCCCTCCTGGACATCGACCCAAATCGCCGTCGATCTAATTGGACACTACCCATGAACCCAAAATCATAAGCAGTATATTCTGGTGGTCACTGACCTGTTCTCTAGATGGATTGAGGCCTACCCCCTTGGTAAAAGTGACACTAGAACCATCATTGCAACCATGAAATGGAAATATTTCCCCCGCTGGGAATATCCCCGCTGCATCTTAACTGATAATGGTCCCCAGTTTTTTGTAGTAGTGTGGGAGAATGCCTATCACAGATAGATAGTCCAGTCCTGGACCACACCCAGCTACCATCCGCAAGGAAACCCGACAGAAAGGAGAAATAAGACGATAATAAAAGGCCTCAGAATCAGAATGCAAGGGGATCAACAGAAGTGGGACCAGTATTCACTGGTCATCCTGTTCACTCTCTACTGTCGCCACAACGAAGACTTGGGAGCCTCGCCTAGTGAGCTGCTACTTGGCCGCACCCTGCATAGCCCTATGGAATGGGACTGGGAAGAGGAGCTCAGTCAAATTCCGCAAGCCGAATAAATTCTATGATCCAATATAAAGCGAATGGACGCTGCACATTAAGCAAAGGATAATAAATCAATTAACAGAATAAGTCGAAGAAGGTATCATAAATTACAATGTTTGGCTGGAGTGTACCTACAAAAAGCCATAATCTTTCGATGAAACCATTAGTTGACGAGCATTCAAGACTGCAAACGTGGCATTGTACAATGATGATAGCATTCCAGGGGCTATATAGGCCTTGAAATACAAATTTTGTCGTGAAGAAGAAGAATATATGGCCAAGGGTTCTGGTTGGACGCTTGCTAACATAGACTGTATTGAACTGTGCATAAGCTGATTACATTCACTTTTAAGTGAACATGCTGTTGTAAAGAAACTATGCGAATGGTGTGGATAATGTAGGGATTCTCTTTTTATGTTTGTAGTCTGAATTATGTATATAGAGATTTATGATTTCAATGAAAAAATGTTTTATTTCTCGCTGGTGATGATGTACTTTGCCCTAACATGCCTACTTCCCTGATAGAGAATATGATAACCTTGGTTTTTAGATCTGTCACTACATGATGGTACTGTAAGTAGGCATGATAAAAAAATTAATGAAATGATGTGTCAAAGTATACTGATTTGAATGTTAGTACTTCAATATTTGCTGTGTAGGCACATCACTGGATGTGCACAATCAATGGTATGGTAATTAAGGTATAATATTAAAATTAACTGTACAGAAACTAAACATGGATTGCCATCATAATACATTTTAAGCAGGTTGGATGCAACAGGCATGAAAACATGCTGTTGAAGTGGTAGAAATTTGACCCTGAGACTTGGAGGGGAGGACGAAGTTTGAGTCGGGCTTGGCCAGAGCTGCTTCAGTGAGGTATATGGCGAAGACAGGTCATATATAAATTTCTGCATGAATATAATTGCTCTAATATGGCACAATTACTTTTCTAGCAAATGTCAAACTAAATGAAAGATTTCGAATGTTAAAGGTTAAGACCATATGGCATAATCAAAGATTGAGGAATTGATGTAACGTAAGATGATGGTTCGAGGATACCGAGTAATCACTAGGTTACTAAACCGAAGTGAGTTGGCAGAGCATGAATGCAATGTAAGATGGTGGGTGCAGCACAGGTGACTAAATCATGGTAGCAGAATTAAGAAGTAATGATATAAAATAAAAGGAAGGTAAATAAGAAAACAATTAAATCAAAGAAGGTGAACATGACATGACACAGCATGAGAGAATGCTTGTTTCGTCAGCTCACCTGGTGGCTAAATCGAGAAATTAGCACCATGTAGGTGATGAAAATAGAATCCAATATGAAGGGCGTCAACAGCACCACTTATACTTTAACAAAACATAGACAAGAATGACTGCCACCTGGTGGCTAAATCGCCAATTTACCTGGTTGAAAAATCGATAAAATAGCGCCACCTAGGTGTTAAAAACGAAATAATAAAATCCAAGATTGGGGCCTCCAGCAATGTTTAAACAAATAGCAAACGAAAAATCAAAGATGGCTGCATATGACGGAATGAGAATGGGTGCTGGCCTGCTGACTAATTAAAAAATGAGAAACTTTGGTAGGGGAGAGGGATGTTAAGACAATGTGATTGATTAGTGGGGATGGAGGCCTGCCTACTAACCAGCCAATATAAATTGGCGAGGGTTAGTTGTCTACTGGACATGGTGCTGTGAGCAACCTTTGGAAATGTAAGTCTTAAAACTAATTTTTTTAAATAATTTCTAATAATATTTTTGAAAGAAAATTGTTCTCTAATTTTTTATAAAGTTTTATAAAACCTTTACGTTTTTTTTAATAAAAATTTTAAATATTTTTTTATGAATTGTATAAAATATTTAAATTTCTTTTTATAGTTTTTTTTTTAAATTGGGATTTTTGACGATATTTTGGGTTCATTTTCAAATGTCACCAGATCAAGGTCAAAGCTCAAGGTCACATGGAACCAATATAACGGTAGTAGTCATTAACATATTATTCTCGCCAACTTTTATGAATTAATTCAATTTTTACCATTTTCTCGAATTTTAGTTATTAAGGTCATCCTAGGTAATGGTTTTAGGGTCATGGTCAAGGTGACCTGCGTCCAACATGGTAGTTGGGTGACATCATAACATAGCGGATGTTCGGTTCCAGTCGCTCGTCTTCTCTAGCCAAAGCATTCGAGATGTTAATTTTTTATAAAATATTTAACAAATTTGAAAAAAAAAATGGTATTTCTAAAAACAATTTTTAGCAGTTTTTATAATTTTTGGGTATTTTTTAATTAATTGTGTGAATTTTTGGGTTTAAGGTAATGGTCATGTGGTCGAGATCAAAGGTTAAGATCAAAGTCACCCACATCTAACATAGCGGACAAGTTGACTGACAACCAAGTTGGCTCACAGATCCAAGATAGCTGATGGCCAGGTCTTACTCCGGACCTTGGACCTTTTGTATCAATTTGGCACATCCTATGTATATAAAACCAATATGGACGCCACTGCTCTGCCCTCGAAAATGATGCCCCCAAATCCTTCCGATGGATCGAAAAGTGCCTTTCGGGTGATCGTTTTTGCAACATAGGCGATCGGTGCTTTATTGATGGAAAAACGGTCAACCTTAAGAGAAAAAAGGAAAATTTTTAGAGGAAAAAAAGATAAATTTTTACTTTAAAAGAAGGGAGATTTTGAGGGAAAATAGTTGATTTTAAGGGGAGAAATGGTAGTCGGGGACCTTAAAAACAGAGCATCAACAGCTCCGACGCTCCGTGCCCCCACGCCCTTGCACCAACTCCCCTTTATCATTCTACTAAAAGAGTATATGTATTGACACATTTGATGCGTGTTAAAGATAATTTCAGTAAAGTTAGTTCGGTTGAAATTGGACAAACGGTATGAAAGATTGCAAATAATAGTATAAAATTTATATAGCCGCATTTTAAAAAAATGTACGCCTTATCCATTTAAACTGCATATATGAATATGGCCTACAATATTATTATTTATATGTAAAATTTGGCAGGTATCGATTGTGTAGTTGCAGACATATAGCATAAAAGCTTTATTTTTCATGTTGCACTATCTTCCAAACTTGCCGGTCAATAATATTATAAGTATTCAATGCGTATATCATGCACTTTCAATGTACAAAATTTGGTTTCATTCTGTTAAATTGTTCCCGAGATGTAGTAAAAAGCTTTATTTTTCCAATTTGCACTATCATCATAAATGGCGGACCAATAACATAATCAGTTTCCAAATTCAATGCTTACATCATGCGCTTCCAATGTAATTAATTTGGTTTAAATCTGTGAAATAGTTCCCGAGATATAATGTGAGCTTATTTTTTAAATTTGCACGATCTTACAAAATTACTGACCAATAACATTATATGTTTCTTAATTCAATTCTTACATCATTCACTGTCAACGTAATAAATTTGGGTTTACTCGGTTAACTGGTTGCCGAGATATAATGGAAAAACTTTATTTATGCCATTCGCGCTCTCTTCCAAAATGGCGGATTAATCTCATTGTCATTTTCTAAATTAATAGCCTTTATTATGCACTGTTAATTTTCCAAATGTAGTTTAAATTGGACAATGGGTTTCCGAGATATAACTTAATGGCCTTAATATAAATATTGCCGCCATTTTGAAAATAGGTACCCGGAGCGATTGAAAACTATACGAGTGTGATGGCATTACTAAATACTATATGTGGACGTAGTTTGGTTTAATTTGGTTTTCGGGTTTAAAAGTTATTAGGGGGGGCATGCATTCCAGACGACAGGCAACGAAGTGATTGCATGAGTCTATATTTCCTTCGGAAATTAGGCTGATAATTGTACATTACGACGTCCTGTGGAAGTGATTGCTTGGTGGCCCTTATTTTCTTTTTGTAGAGATCACAAAAGTCGCTTTGACAATGCCCTAACAATATTTTACATTATTTGTTTGATGGCACATTTATTTAACATTACATTTTTAAAAAAAGAATTACAGATAATTACCAGCAATTTAATGAATTGCATGCTTATATTTTACCTATAATCGATTATATTCAACCACATCCCTTATTTAAGAAGTAGAGAGCGTTGCTTTAAGTCTTCCCGCCCTTCCTTTTTCGTCCTTTAGTATTTTGTATTTAATGTGGGTATATCCATATTAACCATCTTATGTACTTTACAAAATAAGTTTTGTTATATTGTTTAAATCGTTATCCTATAAAATACTACAGTACCCATTGCGTTGAGAACAAGTGTAACCCACATATAAGTTTTTTTATTTAACAAAAGTTTCTTGTTAAAAAAATTTATTAGATAGGAATTGATAATTTATTATAAAGGCTAGGCTTTACTGCTTTGCAGAAATTAGTCGTTTTCGTGTCATTATTTCAGTTTCAGAGGTATTATTGGAAATGTTTGATTATAAAAAATGTACAATATAATAGTTGTTTAATAAGTTTGTATCTAATTTTCACTTTGTGCCATTTCCTTCTTGCAAAAAAAGCAGGAACTTACTTATAAAATACAAATATGTTCTCTACATTTTACAACAAGCAGGCAATACACAATTAATATTACGTAAACAAATATAAAACAGCTTGTAAAATGAAAATTTTCTCTAATCGTACATTGTCAGAAATTACTATGAATCCGAAATTATGACACCAGAACGAGGAATTTCCGCTGAAGGGGTGAACACGAACCTTAAGTATGGCGCATTACATTATCGTATGGTTCTATCCATCCACATGACCACTCAGACAATGATATATGTCAAGATATTATCTTACCGTCATTGCTCCAAAAGGCACGAAGGTAAGGTTTGCGACGTCCACGAGTACCATGACAACCATCATTGAGCTATAAACTGATGTCAGCTTTCCCGCCGATCTGTCAAACAGAAGAAAATTTTACTCTTTGCACGATTCTAACACTCGAGTTATTTTAATGTCAGGTTTTAAATACACCTGTATATTAGTGGTAAAAGTAAAAGTAATCAAATTACTTCAAAAGGCAAACAAATTTGTTCTTTGCCCTAGACTTTAACCCGGAGCTTTCCAGTGGAAACTGCACTCAAGTTTTCTTCATCGTTTTAGCGTATGTAGAATGATATTTACATAAAACAGACATGGGCTACTTTAACTTTAAAGTGTTATGAAATCGAAATGAGAAGGTAATTTTCACTATTCGATTGCAATAGTAATACTAGTTAACAGTTACAATTTAAAGAGAAGGTGCAGAATTTGTGCAAAGACAAATGAATATACCATGCATGGAAAGAGACACGCATTTGGAAAAGACAAGCATTTAATTCCAAAAAATAATGTAATTGGTTGTTTATAAGCTTATTTAACTTTATCTCATCTACGTTTTATCACTTACTTCAAAATATTGTTGTGATGCTTGATGCAATCAATGAGGCGATGCTCCATTTCTTTGCAGAAATCTTTCTTGAACTTCTCGGTACTCTGGTATGAAGTTTCTGACCTTCCAGTTTCCATTCTTCTATTGCCCAGAATGTCGGTTGCAGGCTGCTCGTATATTCTTCGGCGTGTCGGCAGAAAATGTTCATCTACATCTGCTTCTAGCACCCTCGTACCATTGTTGTTATTCTTGATTTCTGCCTCCGCGTCCTGTTTAAGATTCACCAAGGAATTGTGCAGAATTCTGAACTGGGCATTGAGGTGCAAGATAGATGCTATGCAAAGTGACTCGATGGTTCCAAAGGCGAGATTCAAAGAGCTTACCGCAACAGAGAGGTAGAAGAATAACAACAGATAAATCGCAAGATTCTCAGTGTCAAACTGAAACCCAACAGGCAGTGGCCAATTTCTCGAAGTGGAGTTTCCGTCGTCAACTTCGATAAAACTCTCAAATATTGGAGCTACGATGGTGAGAAAGTTGTTAACAAAGGCCAATGAAACCCAAATCATGCTGAACCTTTTGGCATCTCTTTCAGCTCCGTTAATAAACTCTCTTCCTGGACCAGGAAGGTATTTTGGGAGAATGACCTCTTCCCTCAGATACTCGACCATTTCCAGAAAATCATCGTACTTGGTGAATAAAGTGATGAAGAACATCAGGCTGTCGAAGCACATGAGAACCGTGCAGATGCTAAAAACAGTAATGACGTTGTTTTGAAAGTTGTTGGCTACGTCCCTGATAGATATGCATGTGAGCGACCCAACCAGAAGTATATGTACAACAACCAACATCTTGCTGTAAAAATATGAGTTAGGACCAGGCCATCCAGCAAGGCGCAAAATTTTTAGATTAAATGTCAGACTAATTTTTTCATCCATTATGATTTCTCTCATTGCTTTGAAACCTTACAACTGAACTTAGATGTTGTTCTTACTTGATTTATATCTTCGCCAAGCAACCGTACTGCAAAAGGAAAACCGGTAGAATGTTTCCTCAGTTGAGCCATATAACTACTGTCGTCCAATAAATATGGTATCTTCCAGTTATTTTTCATGTGTCTTTCTTTTACAGGTACTTTTCCCAATTACCCTAAACATGGGAGGGTTGATTGATGTGGCTCTACTAGATGTAATATTCATCGTCGTGATAAGCACTGTACCTCGAGCCCGTATCAATATACAATGAACTAATGGTAGGTTAGCTAATTTTTTATTGCCCCGTGTTTTTGGTAAGTACGCTCACTTACAAGTTTGCTCAGAATATTAGCTAGCCTACTTTAAGCTCCTCTACATGCTACAAAATTTACAGTGACCTCATCCTTTTGGTAACTGAATTTTTAGAAACGTTAAAGATGACATCTGTTTGCTGAGAATCGTTGAATTTTTTACCAAATGATTTTACAGAAGAAAAAAATGTTTAATGTTAAAACTTGTTATTGAAAATATCGAGGCAGTATATATTTTCAGAATATGTGTTTCTTTTCTTTATTGATGACTCATAATAATAAACTAACTTCTCAATTAAAGATTTTTTTTTTCTAATTCCAAACCATAATGTAAGGAAATGGATTTTTAAAGTATCCCTGAGCCAAGTCTAATAAACTGCAATTAACTATTCTATGAATAATTTATATTAATGGAGCATAGGGAAATGTTATACTGGCAAATATAATTGTGCAAAGCCTACACTTAAAATGCATTTTCAGAATTTATAAAAAAAATTATTGCAGTATTAATTTTATTTAAAAAAATGTAATTGTTTAACTATGTATCTAATGGCAATGATGAAGGGAAGTTATTGAATTTTGAGGGGGGGGGAGAATGTAACTCTTTTCAAGACTAGTTATCCGCAACATTCTGTTCAACAACATTAAATGTGTTTCGTAGGTCGCGAAATTGGTAGCAAATTCAGCCCAAAGTCAGCAGGCCCGTTAGTTCAGTTGGTGCTGTGCCCTCATAGCTCAGAGGTAGAGTGGCCGACTTGTAGTCGGAGGGTCGAGAGTTCGCGACCTGGTTCCNAGAATGTAACTCTTTTCAAGACTAGTTATCCGCAACATTCTGTTCAACAACATTAAATGTGTTTCGTAGGTCGCGAAATTGGTAGCAAATTCAGCCCAAAGTCAGCAGGCCCGTTAGTTCAGATGGTGCTGTGCCCTCATAGCTCAGAGGTAGAGTGGCCGACTTGTAGTCGGAGGGTCGAGAGTTCGCGACCTGGTTCCTCCACAGCAGATTTTCATTTCGCATGTTGCGCAAATGTGTACTGGGAATTTGTCATCAAGTTGGTTGAGCTCGTCAAACGTCACAAACTTACACTGTCAAAAGTCACACACGCTATGTACAATGGCAAATGTATAAGTCAACATGTCAATAACCTCAACTTAAAAATATTTATAGATGTTGGTCATCAGTCTTTGAAGCCCGCATGTCGGGTTCGAATCTCGGTTGAATAATCGCTGGATTTTAAATTTGACTAAAGGCCATATTATGCCTCGATGTAGCACAAGGATAACGAACATTTAGAATATTGTTATAGTAAAACCATAATAAAATTACTTTAATCTTAGGTCAAACGAAATGAACATGCTTTAGCAAAAATATGAAATTTCACTTTAAATACACAATAGTGTTTTACTTAAATATGTGCGATTTCGTTAGTGGAAACAAATATGGTGAAACATTACATTTTGTTCCATCGAAAATATATTTGTTTCGCTATATACCAACTTACGATATGTTTGGCTCAATCAAATTTTGTTTCCTTCTACTATTTCTTTTTCTCGGTGCACAGGCGGAGGTTGTGGGCGGCGTCCGGCGGCCTAAGACGGCCTGTTTCACCCCAAAAAAACTCTTCCCAAATTGATTATTTCACCCAAAAATCGCTTTTTTCATCCAAAAAAAGATCAAAAGAATGTTGAAATGAGTAAAGCGGATTGAACAGTAAAAGAAGATTCGAGTCTCCGAGCCAGGTCCGGCGGATCGGGACGAATTTGTGGATATGGCCTCTTCCCCTGGCCTTCATGCTTCACCTACCACGTCCATATCCCCCTAACTCCACCCCTCCCCCTCGCGACACCCCTCCACTCCCCCAAAACTTCCTGGAAATCATTAAAAAATAAATAATAATCGCGGAAAAAAAATTTTCAATCAAGAAATATAGAATGTTAACCTCACACCCCTCCCTCCCCTGGCTCCTCATAATCAACACCCCTCCACGCCCCAAAACACTACCTATCATTCATGAAAATCGAGAAAAATCGCAACAAAATAGAAAAATTGATTCTAAAAGGACACCTCACCCTACCCCTCGCACCCTGCTCCGCCCTTACTTACACCCTCGCCCCCTCCTCCTGCAATTAATCATTGATCTTACTTAACCAATTATCCCTTCAACCATACCAATCAATCCTGTCTGCCCATTTACCACTAAATTTCCCCTTTAACACATAGGTTTTTAGCATCTACCAGCAGAGAGCTTTCATGTCGTCAAACACGCGATATTTAATTTATATTTATTTACAAAATTGTACATGCATACAAACCCTTATTTGCGATGATTTTCGAAGGCAAGAGGGGGTCGTATTACTTTGTAAGTGGTTGGTATACACTTCTCCTCAGCTGTAAATGATTACCCGAATCGAGTGTCCAGCCTAATCCCTTCAATGCCATTTCTTCTTCCTCGTGGCATACCCTCTTTATGCGGTTTTCAACACTCTCTTTAATGTCGTATATATTGTAGATAGGTACATTCGAGGTCTTAAATGCCCTTCTATAATTTTCTTCCTAATTCAGTTATGGTTTGGATTAGATACATTCCAGCCATATATTATATTTTAGAGACCCGCGTTTTCCCACCTCTTCTGTAAGTAGGTTTAATAAATGTTGTTTCATAGACGACAGAAACGTGCAAACATATTTCGACTAAACTGTCAGATTCGGAGCAACGTAATCGTTTAGAAGGACCTTGAATGCAGATTGCTTCAGAAAAAATCCATTACCATTAAGTATACCTAGAACATGGACGGGTTTTTGAGCAGGAGTGTACACTGTTCAACATGAGGGTGATATGCCTAATGACACACTTTTGCCTAATAGTCTGTTGTATTATAACTCTTTAATGTACGACCACACTTATGACAGCCAAAAGTCAAACAAATCCATCCTGTCTTCTTCGCGCATTTTCCACACTTCTCATGCCTACATGCATTGTTACTTAAACTGCACATCTCACCATATTAGCGATGCGATCGACGCGATATGGGCAGCGCATTGCTCATACCATCCACACGCACACCCTCACTTACCGATGGAGCCATCGTTGCAATATCACTTACTGTTCTAGGTAGCGTTGAGATGTTTAGCTAGTCATTACACACTGAAGTATGTACAAGTCCATCAGAGGTTCGTGTCGACGACAAAACACTTTTTACTTTGCAAGTTGAGGAACAAGTCTTTTACATATTTTCGATTGTCTGTATAGATTGTCAGCACGAGCAAACAGACGAAGACACTTACCGCACCCATATGCCATGAGGGACGTGTTCATCTTACATTGATGATTTTCGTGTCATCTAACATTACTGCTATTCGCAAAGACTTCATCACAGTACAAGCATTGAAGTCTTGACACTTTTTGGCTTGGATCACGATGCAAATGGAGTTGCTATAGGTGGTACATGCCAAGTTGATGGCCATGTTGGCACGACACCCGAACAAAGCGATGGCGATGCTGCTGTGGGTGGTACCATGCTTGAACAATGTGATGACTGTGCTGCTGTAGGCAATACACAGGATGTTGGTGTACCACGCCCGAAGAATGCGATGGCAATGCTGCTGTAGGTGGTACCATGCTCAAACCAGGCGATGGCTGTGCTGCTGTAAGAAATCCCTCAGGATTGTGGTGTACCATGCCCGAATAATGCGATGGCAATGCTGCTGTACTTGGTACCATGCTCGAACAATGCGATGGCTGTGCTGCTGTAGACAATCCATAGGATTTTGGTGTAACACGCCCGAAGAATGCGATGGAAATGCTGCTGTAGGTGCTACCATACTCTAACAAGGCGATGGTTGTGCTGCTGTAGGCAATCCACAGGATGTTGGTGTACCATACCCGAATAATGCAATGGCAACGCTGCTGCAGGTGGTCAACCCGATGACTTTAGAGCATCGGAAGACATCATGGATGCAAAACATGAAGTCGACTCTAAAGGTTAGATGAGACGATCCGTACATCTTTTCTTTCATCGACGAACTGGCAATCCTCACAAGGTGGCGTCTTCTTTATTCATACCAGTCACCTTCATATACCCCTACACCCTGGCCTTCAACACATCTCTGACCCCCCAGACATTTCACTGCTTGTTTCAAACTAAAAGTATGTGTGCATTTCTACGGCGTTCCATACGAACCCCTGCAGGTTTCGACGAACATCAGAATTACTCCAATACATAAATATGTTATGTAGCATTTTTTAAATGAATATGTGGGTTTTATTTAAGGATTCGTTAAGAAAAATACTAGTCTAATAAGTAAGGGTAAAAAAATAAAATAATTAAATAGTTTTATACTTAAGATTTATTGTACAGATAGATACACAAATATCATAACACAAAAACCAATATTCAGTCTCAGTTCATGGTTTTTAAAAATTAATTGTTCTTCGGAACCAACTTTGGGGTGACTTTTTTTAAAGTCACAGACCACCTATTCCCGGTCGAAGGACGAGGCACATCATTTGCGGAGCAGCTATGCGTTCCTCCATGTGTGTGTCCAGTCAGGTTTTGACTTGTTGCAGAAGTGTCACTGCTGGTCGTCGTAAAGTTTCGTCAGTTTCTACAGCGAAGGACAGCCATACTCGAATTGCACGTCGAATATTTCAAATTCGTTTATGCACAAGTCGTTCAACTATTTTTCTGCTCGGGCCCCACCATGTATGTATATCGGTCCTTGCGTGTGTTGCATCAGCAAGTCGCACAGCACGATTACCACTAGTTGGTAGGGAATCTTGACTTCGTCCCACTCTAGTCCATGGTAGTACTTGAGCAGCCAGTCGTTCTTCTTCTTGCTTTTCTTGCCCAACTGTTTGCACGAATAAGGGGGTGGAAGAAGCGCGTGTGCGTTTTTTCATGATCGTCATAAGACACTGCGATATCCTTAAGAATGAAGCCACTCTGGCTCTGGAAATCCTGCAGATTATAGTACATCCTGATGCTTTCTTTGCTCGAAGACGAATAAACAGATATCGTGTATGGCCCATCGTAATTATATCCTCTGCAGAATTCACGAATGTATCTTCACGACTTTGTCTCGATACTTGTATGATGCGAGTCGGTAATATCAAGCAGAAAGTGTGCGTGTTTGGAGAAATATTTCCATCCATAGTGAATTCGATACTGCAGTCGATCACATTCGAACTGATATGCCCCTTCTGTTTACTCACATCGAAAACCATGAGTGGGATAAAACTCTTGAAGGTATCAGAACTCAGTATGGCAGTTTGGGTGCGCCCATAATATGCGTTTTGGAATTGAGCGTACAGTAGATATACCAGCAAACACTGACCACTTTCTAAGTGCATGTTCATGTCCATGTATGGATATCTTTCAGTATTCAATAATATTTTCGCATTTTCTATTTGACATGAGTCGAACTGTGAACTACTGACTACTACATTTTACTGTCATCTAGTATATAGACCAACGATGATGTTCCTCGGTTTCTCGGTGGCAAAGCTAGACTTCACCATCTAGTTGATTCGCTGGCTTGCAGGCAATGAAGGATAGTTGTTGAGACTCCACTACCTGAAAGCCAAATCGATGTTTTTACCATCTTCCACATTCTTCAGCATATTGTATGTTTGCTAGTACTCAACTGAACATGAGGTAGCATCCATTCGATAGACTGTAGCTTCAGTTCCACTCTCTCCAGGTTTTCTCCCATACTCACAATGGCATCTGCATGTGCATTAGCTAGCAGCAGTTCCAGTTCCTATTTCGGATTGATGATAATGTGCCAATAGTCTTCGGCAAACCCCAATAACTTCGCTAGAGGAAAACAGACCTCTTATTTCCCTCCAGAGTATCTAAATAGGAAGACTGTAGTCAACTTCTATCACCCTACCATCTTGGCCACAAACACCTCGTTCGGAGTGAGCGATAAGTAGTTAATTGCAGTTGTTATGCATACATCTCTCATCTGGTCCACCTCGACACCATTGAGCAAATAAGTGATGCGATCGATTAGGAAGAGAATACTATTAGTCGTTATTTTCGTCGATGCTGTGTTGGATCCATCTTCTTTCATCAGTGATTCCTAAATCGCAGGAATGGCTGAAAAGGAATAATGCAGATAATGTGGTGTTGGACCACTATTCAAACGTCCGGTGGTAGTGTGTACAGCACAATCAGGAATGGCTGGTATCCATGAAGTTCCATTTTCGTGATGCTGTCTTCAAAAAAACTGGCTCTTTGATGTGTTCATGTAATCTTCCATGGTGATCGACCTCGAAGCCATAACCGCAAAGAAAATTTCGATAGCACATTTTAACACCTTGGTGACCTGTGGACTACTGATAGCCAGTTTGATGTTGTGCTTTGTTTTATTGCTTCTAGTCGTCATAAATCTTAATCCCATCTTCTTAAATGCAAGGTGATTTCTTCGTTTTGAAAGTGCAACAACTCTCAGTGCTGCTCAACGATTGTCACGACTTCTTGATGTGCTCTCTTCGCGATGACTGGAATTTAAATGATAGTTTGTGGTGACATGGCCAGTTCAAAACCTGGAGGGAACATCTGCGAAATATGAGATATGTGCAACATACAGTTGATATATGTGCAACATGCCAAATTGCAATGTATTTGTATCACATTAACAGGCAGGATGTTTACAGGTCGCGACTATTCGTTGGTTTTGCCACCTTTGTATATGTGTGGCTCGAACCCCAGCATCGTTCTGATGGAATATGGTTTCGTAAAGTCGATATCTTCACTGCACCTTATGACACTTCAGAGTACTGGAATTTTCATGTAGTTCGAAGTCTGTGTCGGGGGACAACAAATCTTCTTATGTACCTTGCAATGTCGTCTAGTTCGTAAGAGCCAATGGCCAATGTTACCTCGTGGGATACATTCCCGTATTTCACGAGGTGCATCTTACAGATTATCATCGATGCCCTGTATTGTAGGTTTGAAAATCTACCAAACCTATGCACCATTCCCCCTCCAGGTCGAGTGAAGGGAAGTGTACAACACACCAATTGGAGCTCCGACCTGTCAAGGTAAGCATTATTGACATGACTGTGGTTTCATATCGATGTATAGCCATTTTATTCAGTTAAGGTACCATCGCAGATCGGGTGGAGTACGCAAGTTTCCCAAATATGTCGTAGTAGTCTGCACATTTTCCATATTTCACATATGTTACTCAGCGAGTAACGGGCCCAGCTGTCGTTTCCATGTTGATTATGGCACATTCATCATATTTGGGTTAAGGGGGCAATCGCATAAACAATCCTCTAAAATTAAGTATCTTCAATTTGAGCGCAAACCGTTCCAAATCCCCATTCGTGAGTGGTCGTTTCAGTAGAGTTTTCATTTACATCTCTTCCTGTTGCATAGCTTTTTCACACTTCCACCTCCTACTGGATTGCCTCAGGTAGATGTCTTGGCTGTTTTTTTGCCCACAGCAATAGTTTCCATATTTGCATTGTTCCTTTGGGACTCTGACAACTACTTATTTCCGTTCGATGCTGTGTTGACGAATCGGACGATACCACTCCTGGTTCCGATTAGGCCTACGAGGATTCCGAGTGCAAGCAAAGGCAATGGAAAAAATTTTCTAAGTCTTGCATTCTTTTCTTCCCTTCATCATCACTTTTTCGCTTACTCTTATTACCCATTCTCACTTCGCTTTGGTCTCCATCACATTGGAAAAACCCCACACTGCTATTTTTTTCTGCGAGTCTCGTATCTGACGATTTTCTTATTTCATATGCCCTTTGCACATCTTGTCTACCTGGTGCCGTGCTTGTAGAGCCTTGTTCAGGGATAAAGCGATGACGTTTTCCTTGCATGCCTCGTCCAGTGCGTTGATGCATGTGTCGTCGCACACCAGCCTTTTAGTTATCTTCGTTCCCTGTCTGCAGAACTTGTATCTGGGAATGTGCAGCTCGAACAGTAGATGGTTGATCAGCGTATCGACGAACCCTCTTCCAGCTACAGTCTTACATCTTCGAGTTATTGTGGTGAACTGACTAAAGAACTTATAAATTGGCCTCTTTTATGTAGTTCTTTTTTCAGTATCATGGAGATATTCAAGCAGGGTGTTCATCTTCCCGTACAAGTTAACGAGGAAGATGCCAAAATCTCACATGACTCTCGTCATGGTGAGCTGTTGCTTAGTACCATGAGGTGTATCATCGTGGTACTATCCAATTGCAGCAAGATGTGTGTTCTGTTGAGTTTGCACTAGGAATCGAATGGCCTTTGGTTAGAGAATGTATACCTGTACTAAAAATCGCTCCAGCAACCGAAATACCAGCACCTTGCACATGTACTACAGGTTGTGGATGGCGTGAAATATTTCCTTCCGTTGCAGTGATAACGACACCGCCATGCTGCCGAGTAAAGCACTGCCAAATTTCGTGTTCGTCTTCGATGGCATAGCATGCGAGAAGCAGAAGTGAATCCAGGAGTACTTAAGCATGGGACGACAAGCGAATGTGGACTGCGTGTACCTCGGCCAGACTTATTTACGCATTACAAAACAACTGTTTCCTAACAATGCGAATGTGTTGGTGTTGTTTCGCATGGACGATACGAACTTGTTTCACATGAANACACCGCCATGCTGCCGAGTAAAGCACTGCCAGACTTATTTACGCATAACAAAACAACTGTTTCCTAACAATGCGAATGTGTTGGTGTTGTTTCGCATGGACGATACGAACTTGTTTCACATGAACGACAACCACATCAATACAGACATGATATTATCGGATTTCAAGAGCCTGTGTTCTTTGTGTTGGAAGGACAAGTATGGATTTTGGGTGAATATATAAGACTGATCTCTACAAAGGATGAGTCGCACATATATGCTAACCCGGCGAGAGTGGAATTCTTATGTGAAATAAATATGGAAACATAAATACTACATAAAGCCTAAATAGATTTCCGAGAGTGGAAGAGGCCCTGGAACGTTGTGATTGGAAATGTGTTATGCAACGATAAATTGGAAACTGCTTGCGACTAAGCAAAGAAAATTGGCATACAGGCAAACGTTTACAATGCATATTACCACACGAAATGACGTTACAGAGAATACACTTCTCCATTAATTAAATATGGATTTAGCCAACTCGAATTGCTTAGAACTTTGTAACCCTNCGTTACAGAGAATACACTTCTCCATTAATTAAATATGGATTTAGCCAACTCGAATTGCTTAGAACTTTGTAACCCTGCGCTTGAAGCAATTTGACATGACATGTAAGTAATCAGCATTTAAAAATTCATAAAAAAGGTTGCCTTGGTAATATCCGCGAATCCTTGCCGTTTCCTGAGAAATCACACGTTTATTTGGAAAGCAGATTAATGGTTGCCTGAGAGGTAGGCAACCTGTACCATTGCCGTGCATGACATGTGAACTGATACCCTGGCTAATGTCCCTGTCCTATGGCAACATGTTAAAAGATTGTGGATGGCTGAGAAGTTACTTCGGGCAAGTGCCCCATTGCATTGGCTCCTGTTATTGTAGCAAGTAGCGACGAGGTTGCCTGCCTACTATAATTGAGTAGGTAGTTTACACAGCAGACAATTCTTCACAATGTTTGCGATGCAGTGAAGTAATGAGAAACTGACGAAAATGCATCTCACTCATGGTGAAATAATGTGCAATGCATCAGCTGCACGTCGTCGATACACCGAAATGTTTCCAGCTCGATATTTATCAGTTACACGTGCATTCACTTCTGTTCATCGGCGTTTGGAGGACTACCTGCCACTNTGTTTCCAGCTCGATATTTATCAGTTACACGTGCATTCACTTCTGTTCATCGGCGTTTGGAGGACTACCTGCCACAACTACTTGAAGATGTACAACTGAATCTACGAGAATACATGTGATACATGCGCGATGGTGCACACTTTAGTCGCACAGATAGGTAGTACATGGATGTGCAGTACTCAGCACGATAGATTGGCTTAGATGTGGCCACCCTGATTACCGGACCTAAACCCAGTCGACTTCTACTTGTGGAGTCACTTGAAGACACAGGTGTATGCANTACTACTTGAAGATGTACAACTGAATCTACGAGAATACATGTGATACATGCGCGATGGTGCACACTTTAGTCGCACAGATAGGTAGTACATGGATGTGCAGTACTCAGCACGATAGATTGGCTGAGGTGTGGCCACCCTGATTACCGGACCTAAACCCAGTCGACTTCTACTTGTGGAGTCACTTGAAGACACAGGTGTATGCATCTGACGTGGACAATGTGGAGGATCTCTGGCTACGTATTCAAGATGCATGCCATACCGTGCAGGCTAATCCCGGAATGTTGCAGCATGTGCACCAGTCATATGAGCATGGCATTCGTGCATGTATGAAGATGTGTGGCTCACATTTCGACCAAATGCTGTCACCATGTAAACTCTTTGCATTCCTAATAAATCACTGTTACTCAAAACCGGTGCTAGTTTTTTCAACTACCCCACACTGCCACCATTTACTAAGGGGTAATTTACCTACATTAGGACAAAAACATGAACTAGGTTGTCTGTTGGTATGTTTTGGAGCACAGTGAGTATTACAGGCTGCCTACCTTCCAGGAATCCATTAATCTGCCTACCTCCCAGGAATCCATTAATCTGCCGTCCAACTAAAAATGTAATTTCTGCTTTAACAGTGAGGATTAGCTTATAATACTACAGCGACCTTTTCTTATTGCTTTTATCATGCTTTTATCATGTCAAATGTCTTCAAGTGCAGGGTTGCAAAGTTCTGAGCAATTGGAGAATGTTAATTTCTATTTCATGTATGAAGGAGTGTAATCTCTATAACGCCGCTTTGCGTTGTAACCTGCCTTGTAAACGTTTGCCCATATGCCAATTTTCGTTGCTTAATCGCAAGTGGTTTCCAAATTATCGTTGTATAACACATTTTCAATCGCAAAGTTCCAGATTTTCTACTATCCTCAGAATTAACTTTAGGCCTATGACATGTATGTATTACCCTTTTTATTTTTCGTAAGGAATTCGCTCACGCCTGTATAATAGCAGGTGCCAACACTACTCCGATCAGTTCATCATCGACCATCGAAGATTAGTTACAGCATATCGAAATTCGGGCAAAGTAACCTCAAGCTGCGTCTTGACAAAGACGAAGATGGAGGTTGTCTCGTACCAAGGAACGATGGAACTTGCGATGCTCGTAGGAGAATAATTCGAAATGTTGCCGAACCCGGAAAATCCGAAGATGCTGCTGCCTAACATTTCGTCGTCTAAACTGGTAATGGCATCACCTCGGAATTACCCATTGTGTTGTCCGAACAGAACAAATTCTTTCGCACTTACTTGTCTGAGCCCGGGGCGAAGATGGTTCGATACGAAGTGAGTGTGGAGCAGCACCAGATTGCAAGGGAAGAGGAAACAGGAGATCCCCGAGAAAACTCGCCAACCAATGGCATCGTTCCACACAATTCTCACGTGCGAAAGTCCGGGAGAGACCCCGCCGGGAATCGAACCCGGTTCGCCTAAACACTACGCCACCGCGGCCCTGTGAGAACACGGTTTAGATAAATGCATGCTTTGAAACTTTGCCACATTTTGTCCGACCCTGTCATAATCCAAGTGGCATAGTTTTAAGTTATGCAATATGTATTTTGGGAATCTATTTACACAAACTTCCATGTTACTGATCGAACGCGTGATTTTAACAACTAAATGGCAACGTGTGTGTCAGTGATAGGGTTGCGTGCAGAGGACCAAAATAGTTCTACTCTATTTCAAGCCCGTAAAAGTTTTGCAGCCCAAAGTTCGTACTGATGAAAACCACGGCGTCCAAAAAGTACTTTGAGAAATGTTTCACGATGTTTTTTCCCGTTGCCTACCGCAGTCCTGATCCCAGGAAGGAAATCTTCCTCACGCGGAAACTATGTAACCTGCTCAAGTGAGTTGAAGCCCACGAACTCTGATGTAATAGCCAAGGTGTGCTGAATTCTAGATGGGATGATCAGGCAGACGAACTTAGTTTATCTTTTATTTTATTTATATTTGTGCATGAAATACAGTCGTTGTTCGTCGTGTGTTTGCGATCGCGGTTATCCGGCTATCGCAAACTTTGAGCGACGTGTGGTAAACCTTTTTTCTCGCTGCCAGTGTCATCTTGTTTTGTTTTTTATACTGTTGCCATCATATCTAGCTGTTCGTTTGCCACCCCTCCCCCTTCTTGATTCAACTTCCTCATCCCATGATTCCTGTGATGACCAACTCATCGTAAAGGTAGGTTCACGCTCTCACATAAAATGCGGATATGGTAAAACCGTTGATGTGGAATCGTATATCAAAGAGGAGACCACTGAGAAAATTATCTGCGTTCACTTAGTTATATTCCTGGCCCAATACGATACATCTTAGCAGTGTAAATCACTTCCCAAGCTGGTGGTATCATTTTTAAGGAGAGACAACCACATATTACATTGCCCCTTGTTTTTGAAAAAAGATCCAACACGGGCGTCATTCCCGCCGACAAGGAGCGCCATCCTGCCTAGTTATTTAAGTAACAATAGTCTGCCAGCACTAATGGTGTTTCGAGTACACTGCTACGACTAGCTCCGAAAAGGCGAGAAACTTTGTCATGATTTCTGTTATTTTATAGTAATTTTATACCGGACGGCAGACAAGTGCATCACATTTTGTGTCACAGCCACCCGTGGTTCAGCCGAGGAGCTACCCTCACCACTGCCGTGTGTCCAGGTCAGTACCGCAGCTGCGTAGCCTCTCACCGCGACGACCCATCAATGGGTAGTGGACCATCAAGATCTCTTCCAGCATGCGAAGTTCCAACCACTGCTATAGGCCATTTACGGCTACTTCCAACTTTTCTGAAGCCCTGCTTAAGTTATACATTTAGGCTATTCATCCGCCTCACCCAAACTAAGCGTATAGAGTATAGAAAATCACACTAAAGGGACAACGCACCACATTCGTGAGCAATTAGTTTAATAACATTTTTCGTGTGGACTACTTCTTACCAGGTATCACCAACACATCTATTTTCTCCCTATATTTTCTTGTATTAATTATAAATGAATTATTCTAATTTTTGTGTTCAATATAAGTAAAAAATTCAATTTAACCAAAATTTAGATTATTGTGAGGTAACAGAAGTATTATGTCATATTTAGGAAACAACCAAAGACGTCATGAATGGGGTGATTTTCTAAAGGTTTTGTTCAAAAGGTGTGAAGAAACCGCGAATACACTATATCACAAGTCCAACCCCAGTGTATTAGTACCAGGGGGAACTTCCACTGGATCCTATCGATCGCCCTGTGCTCACAGACGCATGCGCAGTAACCAATATCTACTCCCTTTTAAAGGCTGTTCGCGATAAAGTGAGCTTTTTTGAAATGAGCGTTAGAAAAAAGTCACTGCTCCTACCTACGCACTGAGTGGCATGCGCCCAGTAAAGTTGGTGACAATGGAAGGTAAGTAGTTCAAAGTCTTAACTTCGAATTAAAAGCGTTAGGTAACCATTTGTGATAACAACTTATTTATTTCGCTTTCTATTGTTTTAATGCATCAAAGTGAAATTATTATTATGTTTGTAAAATATTTACTTTTCTAATAATTTCAGTTTCACTTGACCAACACGTGAGTAAAGTTATGAGGCCCATAGCAGTGTTAATTTTACGTAAGGTGGAATAATACACAACGTGCATACAAGTAAATACTAAGCAGAGATTTCAAAAGATTTCACTTCACCGTGAACAGCCTATTCAAGTGTTAACACGAGTCACACTTACGTCTGTAATTAGCTTTTTTTGCTGCCAATGAACAGGAACTATTAGCATTTAAATGCTACTAAACAGCAGTCACACTTTTAAAAGTGTTAACTATTTTCCGTCATTTAACAGCACCTCTACATAAATGTTCTCTGGAAGTAAACAGGAACCACAAGAAGAAATGTGAATCACTTTTCTTGCTACGATTTGGAAACAAAATATATATTACTTCTGCCAATGGTACAACATTTCAACCTCAGAACCACGCCGGTAGCAGGCTAGAACTGTTGTCGTTCATAATGTAATTCTGGAACATCACACCATACATTGTTTAAATTTTTCTCTCTGCAATATCAGATTATGTTCTTTTATGTATTTTATTATAATCTGAATCACCACTAACAGATAAGTACATAAATAGATTTTTAGCTTCAAACCTTTTAAATTCATTATCTCTGTACACCTTCCTACAAAACAACAGGACAGTATGCTACCAATGTGGCCCTAAATCATTACCCATGAAGAGTGTAATTAATACAAGCCTCTCCAAAAGTAATTAACTGTTGCACAAAATATGTTTTTTCTAGTTTGATACCGAATTCTCTCAAAACCACCAACATAATAAAGTCACTCCATACTCACCATACTCACTCCATAAGTCACTCCATTCTCAGTCACCTCAGACACTGTTAGCAAGCAGGTGTTCGTTTTTTTTTTTTTTTTTTTTTTTTTTTTTCCCTCCTTGACATGTTCACCGGTGGCAGTTGTGTCNGAAATAACAGGATGGGCAACACAGGATGCGTTTCTGAGTAAAAAAAAACTCCACCTGGCTACCTTTATTGTTTGCATACCTAGGGTTTTCCTTATTGATGTTCTGACTGGCTGTGGTGCTTTCTGAAATCGGAACACCGATGAACACGTATAATTTGTCGAACATATCCCGGTTACGTTACCATCCTAAAAAAATTGTAATATTTCGTTGTTTTCCCGGCGTTCAGTGCAGTGCCCACTCGCACGCTACAGTATGCCTGACTAATAAGAGCACAACGGTAAATGCGACAGGAATCGTATGAATCCTGCTTAACTGAGCCAGTCCTCCTTCATTATTTCAGTGCGCCGGGCGTGATGCCTGCAAAGTTATTCCTGCACCCTGTTGTGTTTGGCAACTAGAGAGAGCGCCGTCCATATTTACACAAGCATGTAGCCCACGCGGCAAACAATAATAGCTGTAAAAACGCTTCGTTAAAACTGCGACGTAAAATATTTTTTGCCTTGTTTTCCATTCATTTCTCTCTTCTTACTTCTTCCTTTCCGATCAATAGTAAATTGTTTTTTTTTTTTTTTTTTTTTTTTTTTTTTTTTTTTTTTTTTTTTTTTTTTTTTTNGTAATAACACTGAATTCGCAAGCTTGCTTAATGTCGACTGTTGTTCGGCGGAATTCATAAAGAAGGCACGTGTATTTATGTATCGTGAGGAAAAAGGAAATTACATTTTTATTTTTTGTCAACATTTTAATTGCAGATTTATTTTTGTAAATATAGCTCCGTTATGGCAAACAACACTTTTGTTTTTATTTACTGAGGGTTTTATCGCTTGGTTCTGGAACTGTCACTACGTCTATAGTCATGCGTCGTAGGTTACTAAAAATTAGTTCGCACGATCCCTCTTGGTATGCTAATAAAATCAGCCTATCAATATTACGTTTGGGCAAGATACCTGGTCTTATATTAAAACTCAATATTTACGTGTAAATGATAACGAGATTATTTCCTTCGTCCCAATTAAGAATAAACTTTATTTTTATTGTTATTACTTTTACTAAATGTATGACTTGACAGTGAAAGCTTGGAAATGTAAATGAACTAGAACTTAGTGGGTCAAGTCATATATCTTATTAAGAAGCGAGACTTTATTAGGAACAACACGAGCTAAACAGTTGCGCTGCTTATTTTTAACATATCTGAACTGAATGTATTTTACTGACAGGCAATGGCATCCTTACATTAAATTAGATTTTGATTAAGGCTGTTTTTTCTTGGTGTAATGCTACAACAATTCAGATGCAAGTACTTTATTAGCTAAAGAAATATTCTAATTAAATTCTGAAAAGTGGGAATTTGAAAATAAAACTTTTTTTTAATAGCACATTACTGGTATATTACTAAGTAAAATGTTTTCACATTAGTATGTCGTAATTTACTTTATAATTTTGGAAGATCTTTCTGCAGTTTTCGAGCAGCAAGTAATAATATTTTAGTACTCCGCAAATTTTTACCGTTCGTTGAGTCAGGGGTATTTTACGTGTGTCTGTTTGGTTTAGTATTTCAGGAAGATATCATAAATGGAACTGTAACATGCAACCATCCTTACACACTTTACAACATTAAATTTCCATATGAAAACAATATATTTGTACATAATCTGACGTTACATAATGTAACACTAAATCTTTACACAGAAAATGAACAAGAACAGGTGAATCTTGCCACTGTTAAGTGGAACGTTGTCCTTTGGAACTTATATTGACAATAAATTTTCGGTGAATATTCCATTTGATTTTTTCGGTGTGTTGGCTATTTTTCTTTAACGTCCTTTGTCACATTTTCATTGTATATGAAGTACTACGAATGTTTTAGGACTTGAGAAACGATCATCTATTCATCGTTAATGTTATAAGCAAGCAAAGAGCAGCACCTGATGCACTTTATGTGATACCATTGGTTGCAAGAGTGCTCATCAAGCAATTAGCAAGATATATATGTGTGTGTGTGTGCGCGCGCTCACTATCCATCAGATAAACGATCGGTGAATGCAGTTGATAGTCAACTAATCGATTAACAAATATACTGTAAAGGTCTCACGTTTCTTTTACAGAAAGTACAACGAAACAAGTACCTTTGCAACTTACAATATACCAATACAAAACAGTATCGATCTGTAAGTGATATTTAACTTTTTTTATTTTTATATACCGGATAAGGATGTTTTAGATAACACCTATGTTTATCTGCGCTTAACAAATTGTTTGTATGTGTGTGTTTAAATAGTTGGTAAATATACAATAGCATCATGCCAGAATTATGTACGTTAGCATTGCCATAGATACCTATGCTTAATATGCGATCAGGTGCAGACAGGAAGTCGATGAAATGTATAAACGCTTAAATTTATAAAGGGAAAAAAGCAAAGAACATTTATTTATCTTCATAATCAAGCATATGCTCTCTCNTAAATAGTTGGTAAATATACAATAGCATCATGCCAGAATTATGTACGTTAGCATTGCCATAGATACCTATGCTTAATATGCGATCAGGTGCAGACAGGAAGTCGATGAAACGTATAAACGCTTAAATTTATAAAGGGAAAAAAGCAAAGAACATTTATTTATCTTCATAATCAAGCATATGCTCTCTCCTTTCCTATAAAAAAAGTTAAAAAATTTCACATGAAGTCAGANTCCTTTCCTATAAAAAAAGTTAAAAAATTTCACATGAAGTCAGACGTGTGAAGTGCTACGGCTTTTACGTACTGAAGTAATTTAACATAATCACTTCACCAAATAATAAGGCGGATTTTCGGTCCAGAGAAAACGACTGTCGTCGCACTGAAACGTAAGTTTCCAAACGACTATATGAACAACAAAGAAACACTAGATGAGTTGCAATTACGCCCGACAAAAGCTTTCTACAAGTTACTAGCTAATACGCTCTTTAAGTGAAGTAAAATGGTCCCAGTGTTAATACTGTGAAGGAAACTGTCGGCTGATCGCATTGTGGTAATACAGCGATGTGTATTTAAGGAATAATGAATTAATCCTGTTCGATTTCATATAAAACTTCAAATATTTGTGTCTGGATAAGTATGAACTTGACTGCGAGGTTACATTAGCGTAGCATGTTTTCCATTCGAGGGAATACATCGTGTGACACACGTGATCATCGAAAGGGGTTTTTGAACAACGTTTGTAGCTCCATTGTCTTGCAAGTACAAACGAGTATCATAAACCTCGCATTGTATTAAACAAGCTACCTACGATCTCTATGTCGAAACATATAATTCGCATCGTTCGACAAGATTTCTGTCTTCACTGCCTAAGATCCAGCCAAGGATGAATAATATTGTCTTATAGGCATTGCCATGCGATGTGTGATGTCGAACGTCCGACAGAGATTCACGAACACCACCTTCCATTTCTACCTGCAACTCGGCGTTCTCAGAGCACAAAAAAAGAAAATCTTACTTAGATTGTAAAAAAAAAAAAATTATTTATGAACTGAAACATATCAAAACTAACCGTATACTCCATTTCGAACGGTCTGCATAGTTGGCACTATTTTTAAACCTAGCATTTAGAAGCATCATACATTAAAGAAACAGGAAAGAATTACTTCAATTAGCTTATAAATATTATTTTTTTAAATTAATGAAAACCTGATGGAACAAATACGTATACAATATAGTTGGCGTTCAGCGAAAAAAAACCGTAACATCTTAAGGTTACAGATAAAAACATGATTTTAGACGTTGTAAGAGACCATTCTTTGTTTCCGACTCTACGGCTATCAGTATGACACCCCGTTACATATGAGTACACATGTCAGTATCAATAAATATGTGTTTACGTTTGATGTTATTGCCAGTAGTTTTTTATAAGACTGTGGAATATAGTCTCATCAACGAATGATATGTCCTACCACAAGAAAGACTTCCGCTTTTGGGTATTATCTTCTGCTGTTTACAGTATACAGAGTGTATCTAAACTATTTTAAGAAACTTCGATGGGTGATTTCTAGGATCAAAACAACTAAAAAAATGGTCCTGGGAACATATGTCCGACAACGTGTTGCTATAGAGTTACAGGACGTGCATTGCCCACGTCACAGGCGATGCTCGGAGTGTCCGCCATGGGCAGCAACGCACCATGTTCCACACGTGCTCCTCCATGCACTACTCACTCACTACTCTCGCGGAACTGTGTCCTCGACGTACTGTACACGACGTGCTGGTGTGTACACAAGTGCCATCTGTGCACGGGAAACTAATTTCACCCATGACGTACAATTTCAAAAACTACGTAAACTCTTGCGTCGTAATGCATTCGTGGCGTGGTACATTCGTCTCCAAACCAAGCATTACAACACAGTAAGTGGCGGCGGTGATACACGTTACCACAATGTGAAACGCCTGTAACTAAATAACAACGCTTTGTAGGACGTATATTCATAGGAACATTATTTCTTTTTTAAATACCAGGAATCACCTCCTGAAGTTCGTTACAATAGTTTATACACTCTGTATACCATTTAGTCCAATTATTGCCATACACAGGACACTGTGAATGAAAATGTTCATGCAATTACTATGTTTAAGGAGAGAATAATTGATGGTCAAATATGGTTTTGGAACATTCATCTGAAGAAATTGCTAAGTTTGATAAACCAATATCAAGTGGTTTACCCGTCCTCCGTCTAAAATATTCATGAATTGTTTTCGTAAAATATTGCCAGACCACATTTTACAGATATAATAATAAGCTTATTTAAAAAAAAGTAAGCGATGGGCAACTTGTCACGTTTGGCCATTCGTGAAGTCATAGATTCCTTCCCGCCCAACATTACAGGGAATGGTTTTTCGCAATTAATTTTCCAGAACAATTAGAAGAAAATATTGGCACAGTTCCTTTGAATGCGCATTCCACATTATTCGTTCATTAAATCATGTTCTTGGTTACNTAGAAGAAAATATTGGCACAGTTCCTTTGAATGCGCATTCCACATTATTCGTTCATTAAATCATGTTCTTGGTTAACTTATATGTACAATGGAAATATATTGCCTTTGTTATTGTTATTATTATGTAACCTTCGTCTCGAAACAGTATGACGGCATTCTCCTTAAATCGTGTTTCATTATATCCATCTTCACTTGCGTTCATTGTCTTACAGATTGAACCATAGTTCTGTAAAATAGTGATTTTGTCTCTAAAACCGTGACAACTCTAAGAAGGGTCATCTTAAAAGAAACAAGATAAATATATTCCTCGGCCATAGCTTCGGCTAGCTTGTATGCTCGTTACGTTCTAATCGTGATGGTTTAGTTTACGTTCATTAGTTAATTCACATTCCATGAGTCTTCCAAAATTACGCACCATAATTCATTACTTTAAGTTGCACATTCCACAAAATATTTTTATAAATATTAAAAATAATTAATTCCATGCCTGGGAATGTTCGAGCCGATATCTGTCATGCCGTAATTGAGTTTTTGAGCGCCAAGTCGTTTTCATATGGTTTGGAACCAATTATAATCGGAAGATAGCTTCAACCTTTTTGCATTTAAAAATGTAATTCAAATTTCAGATGCTGGAACTATTGTCTCTGTTTCAGGAAAAATCATTAGATGATCAGATGATTTTGCATACACTGATAAGAAGGCGTAATTTCCTGTTGGACGTTTGTGTTGTAAAAAATACACATGATAAAACTGTGCGTAGTATCTGTGGTCTTTTTTTTTTTTGTCTTTTTTTAAACTGTTTACGGAAAAAGACTGCAAATGGATAATTTTGATTTTCATTGGTTTTCTAAGTAACAGACGTCTCATTTATTTTTTTCTCTAATTCCGTGGTGGTGTTTATTCGGCCTCTGTAACAGTTATGTTGATGTATTTAGGATTTATTTTGTTCAGGATACTACTGATAAACTCACCTGGAAGGGGATAGGATGTTGTCAACCGAGCGTGTATGTTANATTTATTTTGTTCAGGATACTACTGATAAACTCACCTGGAAGGGGATAGGATGTTGTCAACCGAGCGTGTATGTTGCAATGTGATTCTTCATCTGGAGTTTTCATCGACCTCTTGTTGGTATTTGCGTCGCGTGTTTTGCAGCTGTGCACTTGAGCACGACAGCAGCGAAGATCAGAACAGACGGCAGTTGACAGGATGCCGTTAAGTCTGCAGAACGACTCCCGCAGGACCGGTGGCTTAAACATTTCATTTCCTGTTTCTTCTCTATTAAATCTACCATAAGTTTCGGTTATTGAGAATAAAAGCTTCCGTCTTTATTTTATTATAAAAGTCAAGTATTAACTGGAAGTAAAGTTTTGAAGTTCTTCAAACGGTGTTTCATTAATCGATAAAAATAAATAAATAAAGACGCATTTTGGAATTGAGTTCAGACTTTTTCACATTGCTATTATAAACAGAAAAAAAATGGTTAGGCGATATTGTTTTCTAACTGTTTACAAAATAACGTTAATCGTCAGAAAACGTTATGTAAAACACAATAAATCTTAACGACCACAAAAAATGTTCGCTGCAGTTTTGTCTCAGATTCTAGAGGAGTTCGTCAATCTTCGCGTCCACTGTCTTGGTAATGTATTTTTTTTAATGTCAGAATGTTCAATATTTAATAATAATTTCAGCTCCGCCCACTTTCGTAACTTCTTTCAACGGCGGTAGAATATTGATTAGCGTATTTCTCTCGCAGGAACACGCATCCTCACTCATGTTTACTGTTCATGGCCGTCCGGTCATCTCTAGTATATTCGCATAACCTAGTATAATAGCAGCCATTTAAATACCGAGCATGTATTTCTTCAAATTATGAGACACTAGAATGACACAAACATCGCGAATCCTAATTCGTACTTGTACCTGAAGATCTGAAAAATCAACTTTGCAAATACCATGTGGCTGCTGTGTATATTCGCCGAATACCATCAGCTTATAAAATGTTGGCGATAATTATTTGGTATAGTCCATTCACAGTTACTTACAACTTTTCTGAAGCTCTGTTTAAGTTCTACTTCCAGGATATTCCTCCGCCTCATGCAGAAAAAACTTAACCAAGTATAGAAAATTACACCAAAGGGACAAAACGCAGCATTCGTGCGCACTCAGCTTAATAATATTTTACATAAGAACAATTTCTTAGTAGATACTAACAAAACGCACATTTTTATTCATATTAATTACATATTAAATATTATTGATTGATGAAATATAAGCAGAAGTTCAATTTAACCGAATATTAGGTACTTTTATGTTAACACAAGTATAAAACGATTGTGACACATGGAATATTTAGAAAACAACCAAACACGGAATGCATGGGGTGATTTTGCAAAGGTTTGGTTCAAAAAGTGTGAAGAAACACCGTGAATATACTTCAGTACTTGTGGGTACTTACTTCGCGTGGGGTGAAAAGAAACGGATGTTTGATACACGTGCTTGGATACTTTTAGCATTCGTAGAACTGCACGCTCGACATCGCTATACGTGCATTTCATCAGCAATTTGAGCTGATAGTATTTCATTATATGACGGAATACTTTAACGCCACTTACAACGTACTGCCTGTTAGTTAACATGCGCGTATTGATACGGCGGCTGTCGACTGGAAAATGCATTACCCTCAGAGACAATTTTTTCCCAAATAGCTTCACTAAGGACTGTAGTTTCTCCCGTTCGAACTCACTTCTTAATTCATTAATGAAATGTAGTCCGGGAATGGTGCGCTACTTCTGTTAGTCTTTTCGTAAGCACGAAATCATAAAAAATTAATTTGATATAAGAGATGAGGCAGTAATTTTTCCAGGAATGAAAATGTGAACTTCTTAGAAAAAAATGTGAACCTACTTTCAGCAAAAGCGTACAATTACGTGGATCCAAATGTTGTACATATAAAATTACCAAACAATGTTCGTTTATCGCATTTATTAAAATTTGCTATAGTCCTATTCGTATTTAGATTAAGCGCGCCGGTTTTTTTTAATTATTGTAGGAATGTTTTAGAAAACAGAAGTTATTTGTGGTGTTGTGAGTAAAAACAGCTGTCTCGAATTTAATTCTTCTGGTCCACTATGCCGTACTCAGATGTTATTGAAAATAATTTTATAAAAGTCCTTAGATTTAAATAAATTTAAAACAATTCATATCATCCACCTGTGAACATAGTTTGACACGTAACCATCTGTAAAGGATNAGATTTAAATAAATTTAAAACAATTCATATCATCCACCTGTGAACATAGTTTGACACGTAACCATCTGTAAAGGATACTCAGTAGTCCTGTTATAATGAAGAGATTTGTATTTCTGTTCAGCCTGAAGAATAGATGTATAAGAACATAACGGTTTAAAGCAGAGTTGTGTCAATGTGGGTTTGTAGACTTTCCGAGAGAAAGCAAAATGGTTGTGGTGCAGGTCAGGGACTTGAAAGTCGTTTGTCAGGCGGGAGTAAATAACGTTTTAGTTCCGGAGCCTACAGGCACTGTAATGCTAAAGTAAATTCACGGTTACAACCAACTTTTCTGAAGTCCCCTTAAAGTTCTACTTTCATTTTATTCCTCAGCCTCGTGTAAGCAAAGTCTAACTGAGGCTAGAAAATTACACCAACGGGACAACGCACCTATATTCGTGCGCACTCAGTGTACTAATACTTTGCGTAAGAACTATTTCTTACTAGGCNTACTAATACTTTGCGTAAGAACTATTTCTTACTAGGCACTACCAACACACCGGTTCTCCCACTAATTTTATTAACATTAATTATAAATTAAATAGTATACTTTATAGATAAATAATCCAACATAAGGTATGTTGTGTTAACAGAAGTATAAAAAAAGCTTGTGATACATGGAATAGTTAGGAAATAACCAAACACGTTATCTATGGGGTGATTTTTCATAGGATAGATTTAAATACTGTGAAGAAACGACGAATAGACTATACTAACCCCTCAAGATCCAACAAAGTTCTTTCATAGCGGCGTAACGCGTTGTGGCGCTCTACTGAAATGTTCTAGACGTTTGGCAGTGAGTAATATGTGCATCACGCAGGTCGCCACGTAACTACGAACTGCACAGTACAAAACTCACGTAAGTTTGTGGTTACTTCTCCAGCCAATTTCATGATCGCAATGGGAGTACCGCGTTGCTGTGACACGCCGGAGAGAGAGTAAAACTGTATGGCGCAGCTTCTATACTATTGGGCGACATAGAGAAACTACCTGTATACTTACATTTTCTGAGCGAAGCCAATTAACTGCATGTAATCACTGTAAAGAACATAACAAAAAATGGGATTGTAGAAGAATACACGGGCACTTATCACCCATATTCTTAAAATTGTTGAAAATGATTCATTTATTCTGCAATCCAGACACTTAAATATCTGTATCAGTATTTGCAAGTAATATGTTTCTAAATAAAACAATTTTGAAAAACTTAAAAAAAATATTTTAATACGCTGTTTGATACTGTTTACGCGTATGAGTGTAACAAATATTATAATTATAAATGTATTTACAATTTAAAAGTATGTTTAGACTTCTGTCTTTATACTGTTTCTTTTTAGACTAAAATATCGTGGAAATGGCCTCAAATGAAAAAGGCTTTGTTTTTAATATTATTAATTGTACAATACATGGACCAATAGTGTGGCAGTATTTTACACTCTGCTGGATAAAACAAACTATAAAAATTAAGTCATTATAGGTTGGTCTGACAACAAACCAGTTTGAAACTCTACTAATTTTGCTAACAAGGCTTTGCAAGAAAATTATTTTTCTTATAAATAAAACCTAGTAGAAGTGTTAAGAAACTTTTATGAGCCGAAGTGGATCATACGAACTGCATGTTTTTATGTATGGTTACTAAAGTTAATTCTTAAGTAAAATATATGCTATGAGATGTTACTAGGATCGCGATTTCACATATCATTCAAATAATAAGGTACAAAGTGTAAAATACCTGTATGTTTAATTAGGAAAACTACAAGTAGAGTTAAAAGCTAAGTAACTGAAGCAGCGAAGAGCGCTAGTTTTTTTTTAGGTGACAGTGGTTATTCACAGCAGTAGTTTACCGCGACTATCGGCTTGGAAGTTCTGTTGTCTTTCTGACTCTATACGCCCACGTTCTAGACTCGGCGCTACAAATAGCAGCCAGCTCGCGGAGAGCTCTTTTGTGTTAGAACTGAATATGCCTATCAATGTAATGCAGACACCAGCATTCACGTTGCCGTAGTCAGCCATAGAGAGACCATAAATCAATATGGTGACTCCCCTTGCAAGTAAATATTTTATCAAAAATTATACGAAAACATTATTTTAATGAAAGATTTCCTAACGTGGCTACGGAGTGAAAGTATAGGGTTTCATATGTTAAATTATTTTCTGTGTCTCTCTTCTACGAAAAACAATTCGTTCATCTTTGCCCGGGTCACATTTCTATGAAACGTTTTTTGTAAAATTGTAATACCCTTATAATAGGGGGAATATTAATATTCATATACTCAAAAAACACACAAAAACATAAACACATATTAATTAACAAATACTTTCTTTCTTGTACCAAAGTTATTCTCTTCAAATAGAAAGTGTTTTTGTTTAAAAGCAATATCAAGAAAGGTGGCAGAGATACACATAATATCATTTAACCTGTAAAACCGTAGAATTTTTCTCAACCGATCTCACACTGGGAGCGGCCCTTATAGGCTATTCAGGCTAAAAAGAGCACTTTTGAAAGCCCTCTTATTTGGAATAATAGTCAATAAATATATTTTATTTAGCCTTAGACATTAAGTTCAGAGTGTGGTGGAATACACACCCTGTGTTTATTTTTAACACAACAGCATTTATTTAAAAAGGTGGTTAAATGATAAAAAAAAATTGCTGAAAGGGAAAGTAACTAATGCCTCGAAAGTGCTCACTTCACCATGAACATCCTTTAACTGAAATTTACTGCATGAGACGATAATTATTCCTGGTGTTGTGTAAATTTTGTATAGATTGCAAAATTAAGAATTGTGTTCATGTCGTGTGTCTGGAGGGAGACACTGTGAGTCGGAAAGGAGAGGGAAGACCTAGCCTTCTATTGGCCGAGGATTCTTGTGAATCTGCCGGCAGTAAAAAGCTATAAGAGGGGCTTGGCGTAATCTATTCGCGGTTTCTTCACGTTTTATAAATAAAACCTTTGAAATATCACCCCGTACATCACGTGCTTGGTTGCTTCCTAAATATGTAATTTATCACAAGCGTTTTATACTTTTGTCCCCACAAAAATACCTGTTTTCGTTACATTGAATTTTTACTTATATTTTATGTATATTTCATGTGTAGGGGAAGGTTGCTATCAATGGGACACTTAAACAAAACACTTCATAAAATGGTTAAATTTAAAAACTTTCCAGTTTTTATAGCTAAATGTGTACAATGTCTATTGATAGACAATTTATAAAAATGACAAACCAAAAGGATTTAAAGTCAAAGAAATCTACTATATAAAAATAAGTCGGGTTTTCCTTCCTGACGCTATAACTCCAGAACGCACGAACCGATTTCCACGGTTTTGCATTCGTTGGAAAGGTCTCGGGCTCCGTGAGGTTTATAGCAAAGAAAATTCAGGAAAAATTTTAACAGAAAAGCGG
>NQII01000019.1:278024-316613 GCA_002778355.1 Clitarchus hookeri
AAGTTCAATTCATTACTGTTGTGAAATGAAATAAAATTTTTCCTTTTCAAATATAAAAAAAATGTTTCTTCATGTTTTAATCACCAAACAAAATGTTGCATAAAACGAAGCCATCTGGTGGCGAAACGGAGTTCGCCGGGTTTGCTAGTATTTTAATAAAACTAACATAAGTGTGGACGGTTCAATGAAGGATACCAGTCTCCATCATTGGGTCAGGCAGTTGCCATGAATGAGCTGCTGTAAAATAACTTTTTAACTCAATACACGTGTTAATAATTGTCAATATATTCCATCATCGATATTCATAGTCTCATATGGGACCTCTGTTAATTTATTTGACCCCGTCCAAGGCCATTGTTCCCTCTAAAAAAAATTTTTTTAATGCATCAACAAAATTTTTTAAGATTAAACATTATTATTTTTGTAATTAGCGCATGAAACTTATATAAATATTCCTGCAGCTACTGTAAACTGCGGAGAAATATATCGAAAATATTATCAAAAAACAAAACCCAATTACCATCAAAACTATACTCAAATAATTAGACTAAATTGTATTTTTAGACACAGTATAGCTAAATTGCACCTAAATTTAAACGGTTAGAGACAAGGCGATATCCTTTTAAAAATTAGTCACAGTTTTGACAGAAGAATACTTTGGCCCTCTTCTTAACACCAGCATGCGTTTCATGCACCCACTCGTTGCACGATAAACACTGAATCATATCTTCTTTAATATCATGGGAACAGATGGCACAAAACCATGACTCTTCCTTAGAATGGGGCTTTGCTGACACGCCTGAAGGAAATGAGAGTTTAACTCTTGCTGACTTCCCTGAAGTAGAAGTTTCGAGACGTCTTTCCTTGGTTGTCTGTTTTTTCTTGGATATATTTTTTTTCTTGATTTCAGTATATTCCAGTGTCTGCTTATAAGGACTGCTTGTAATAACTATCGCTGTCTGTGCATGTTTATTCGAACCTCATCCAGGGTATTTTTTTTCTACAAAGGAGAGATTGTAACCAAGGAAGCATGCACTTCTGATGTTAGTGTTTTAACTATTGGAGGTGATTCATGATCATCGGTACTAGCAGAGGGCACTGAAACATCTTTGATAAGGTTGGACGAATGTGCCTACTGACTGATACGACTGTTTCTGGTACTTCCATAACGGGTATGTCGTCTGTTTCAAATTGCATTGTTGCCACAAAATGACACTCCTGAAACACGCCCTTATTGACTGGTCAAACTCCTGTTTTCGCAAACCCATTCACCGCAGTCCTTACTGTTGCAGCTTGCCCATATGCTTTGCCAAATAATCCAACTATATAAAACTGTGTGACAACTTCAGGTTTACCTTCAATGCGATTTTGGCGAAGAAACTTTTCCACTTCAATTATGTAATAGCTACTTAGTTGCTTAAAAAAGGACACATCCAGGTTNGATTTTGGCGAAGAAACTTTTCCACTTCAATTATGTAATAGCTACTTAGTTGCTTAAAAAAGGACACATCCAGGTTCTGAAGCCTGTTTGTTGTGTGGCCTGGAAGTGACAGCATTATTATTCCGTTTTCTCGAGCAATCTCTAATGCACTGAGGTTTTTAGTCTGGATACAATGTCCATCTAGAAGGAGCAAAACGTTCCTTTCCCTTGTGGGGTGGACATTATCGACAAAATGTTGCAACCAAACCACAAAAAAATATCTTTATTTAGGTATCCACTTTCTGGGTTGTACGCAAATATTGTTCCTGGAGGAGCTCCTTCTTCCAACCCGTTAGCAGTGCGGGAACAATTATATATTATTAACGGTGGGGCATACTGGCCAGCAGCACTTGTACAGCAAGCTGTAGTGGTGGTGGATCCCCTTTCTCCACTGGCTATTGAACCTAGNCATACTGGCCAGCAGCACTTGTACAGCAAGCTGTAGTGGTGGTGGATCCCCTTTCTCCACTGGCTATTGAACCTAGTGCCCTTTTACATTTTCTAGATAGTACTTTCCTCGGTTTCTTTTGCACTGTAGACAAACCCGTATCATCAACGTTAAACACTTACGTTGCATCGAGCTAGTTTTCTTCAACGGTTCTCTCTAGCACATCATAAAAATACTGTACATTTTTCTTATTAAAACCTTTCGTTCGAGCAAAAGAAGTTGACTCTGGCTGTCGCAAACTGAGTTCGGGATGTCTCTTCATGAATGCGTAGTGCCATTTTTTCCCTGCAATATTTTCTGTGCTAAATCTATGTGGGAATCCGTTTCTCACAGCAATTTCAAACGCCAATATACGCAGATATTTAGGTGTCATGCCAAACATGGATTCCTCTAGTTTTAGTACATGTGAAACTAGTTCGTGTTCTACTCCCGCAGGTAGATCAGCTTTACTGCCTTTGCTTTTTTTCTCTTCTACAGCAAAACTGGTCTTATGCGCCAAATGTCTCTGCAATGTTGCCTGTTGTATACTGTACGTTCTGGCAGTCTCATTGACGCTCATATCACCATTCCGCGCTGCAGCTAACGCGCTATCCATATCATCCTCCTCCCACAGACCGTATTTCACCCTGCAGCCATCTACAACAGAAAACTTATTCGTAGTTTTTGTAAATTTATGCCTACCAACGATTCCTTAACTTCAGCATTAAATTATAGNACAACAGAAAACTTATTCGTAGTTTTTGTAAATTTATGCCTACCAACGATTCCTTAACTTCAGCATTAAATTATATAACGCAATTATATCTTATCCAGCCCAAAATAATCGTTGCAATATGACCACACGGAGTTTCCTTCATTGGGCCAGTGGACCATTGATGGCGACTCGATATGGCTCATTGACGGCAACTCGCACTGTCTTGATTAACACGGGCCTTGCTCTACTTGTAAAACGTACATTTTGAACGTCAATACGGTAAAATAACGGGTATGCGTCATGCTTTCAGTGAATTTTAGTGAACAATGAAGCATAGTTATAATTTCACGTATAATCTTGTTTCATTAACAATGTTAAATTAAAAGTAATGTGTGTAAATCTTACCTTCTCTTACACGTGCATTGCAAATGCATGGAACAACTCGTGACAACGATGGCGCTTCTTTTCTTTCAAGCAGTTCACACTACAATCAATGGAGCGCGCCACTTGGCTATACGTGCGGAGTTACCGAAGAGACCCAACGAAGGAGCCGGTCCAACGATAGCAACCTTCCCCTAATTAATATAAATAACACAGATATACAATAGGTGTGTTGGAAGTATTGCTCATGCAAAATATTATTACACTTAGAGCACACGGATGAAGTGCNGTTGGAAGTATTGCTCATGCAAAATATTATTACACTTAGAGCGCACGGATGAAGTGCGTTGTCCCTTTGGTGTAATTTTCTAGACTCGGTTAAGCTTTGTTTGCATGAGGCGGAGGAATATCCTGAAAGTATAACTTAAGCAGGGTTTCAGAAAAGTCGGAAATAACCGTGAATGTACTATAGTTAACACGCTAGACGTGTGGACGCTCGGGGTCCGCTGCAAGCTCGCGGGGAGTGGACGTCGCGGAATCTAAGAAGTGAAGTCTGGAGATGATTCGAGATGCACATTCTAAGGCCTTGTTCCATTTCCTTAACTAACGCAGCTTCCAGAAAGTTCGTACGATGTCGCGCCGTCTTTAGGTACATTCTTGAGTGCACAAGGCAACGTAACAACATCCGTGCGCCTATTTCGCTATTGGTTGGAAATGAATATGGAGACTGCACAGCTAGTAGACAAACTTCGTACACCTTGACATAACTCTGCGTGCTTAAATATGTCAATACTCGTTGTATACGTAACGTAGCTTAACGTTGCTGAAAACCACACAAATACAACTTGTAGACGAATGTCTACACTAACTAACTACAGTTGAAGTTCTTTTAGTTTTTAACCCATTTTGCTGCACGTTCCAACCATTAACTCGCACCAGAGTAACGTCAGCGCACGAACCATTATGTTCCAGGCCACGCGCAGTTGATGCGCGAGTTTGGTCGAAAGCAGAGTGGCGTATGATGTACACAGATGCAGCGTGTTTGCGCATTTTGCGCATTGCAGAAATAACGGAATACGACTTAAGTCAGAAGTTGCTAAATGGCTGGCGAGGTTTGTGGACGCTCGTTGTCCATTGCAAGTTGAAGGGAGTATTCGCTCCATAATTTCAGAACATGTCTAATCTTAGTAATATGTGAGAATTGTACGACAATCATAACCACATACATCTCCATAAATGTAATCTGATAAAATAACGTAGAGTGTGTAATATTATATCACTACAGCGAAAATAAATTTGTTTACATTTTACAGGACCGACAAACAGAAGTTACCAATAAAGGTCAGGCAAAAGTATTCAATCTCTCTGTATGCTTACTTCAAAATAAATTTTACACATTCATTTCAACTCCAACCATAGCTGTAAAGATAAATTATTCCTGCAATTGCTGTACAAGTAGTTCTTTATGATCATGGCATTACGTAAATAAAATGCAACAGGAAAATCGGGTTTCTAAATCCCAACCACTTAATTAATTAAGAGATTATCATAAATACGGTTGACATTTTAACTATTCTCTGGTTTTGTAAGAAGCTGAGACAATCTGGGAAACAAATAAGCCTACGTGAAACGACAATGACAGGGTAACATTGTTAGTATTAACAAAAATTTAATTACTAACAACACATACAGGATCCAGTCCAGCTACAACGCACGCATGTAAGAAAATATTGACCTCTATTTCATTGTGTCCAAAATTATTTTCACTGCGTGCCTATTATTATCATTAGCTGTAAAAAAAAAATGCCTGCGTTGAAAGAGGGTCTCAGTTGTAAACTTAATTACAGCACAATTCAATTATCTGTTCTAGTATGTATAATAATTTGCTTATAGCTAGTTAAAATATTTTTGAGGCTGCCTGGAGGGCTTGGAAATGGGAAGATGTCAACATCATGAAACGTCTCAAGTTTCCAGCTTATCTCTAGTCAGTGTCGCTGAAGTGCGGTATTGTGTAAAGTCTGGTGAAGCGAGGGACATCAGCGAAGAAGAGGACGGATGACGGCGGACGAGGTTTTGGTGATGTGAACGGACGAGAGGGCGTGATACCAGACGAGTAGAGGGCTACTGTGCGTGGAGGCGCTCGGAGATATCTAGAACATTTCGGACTAGCGGAACCTGAACTGGTAGGACCGTACGAATTTGTGATACGGGCTTCATTGTAAATATGGGAGTTGTCAAATATGGGCATTTAATTTATAAAGTTAATTCAGAAGATTTTAATTCCCTGTTTATTGGGAATGATCTTAAGTTATTTGAATGCATTAATTTATTTGAAGTTATTGTAAATTGTGTTGATTAAATGTATTAATGGTAAATTGTAAATTATAGGAATTACAAATTTCAATGAGTCTAAAGTGTTGAAAAACACACACTTCTCCCCGTCATCAGTATACAAACACGTACCTAAGCGAAAAGATTACACTAGCAGGAAGTGGTGAGGGGAACCCCCCCCCCTCCCAACTCAAAAAACGCACTTATATATGTATATGTTTGTTTATAGTCCATTAACGGTTACATCTAACTTTCCTGAAGCCCTGATAAAGTTTTGCGTTCACGCTATCCCTCCGCCTCATGCAAACAAAGCATAACCGAGTCTGGAAAATTACACTAAAGGCACAACCCGCCGCATTCGTGCGACTCAGTTAAATAATATTTTGCAAAATAACTATTTCTTACTAGGCATTACCAACACACCTATTTGCTCACTGTTTTGGTTGGAATTGATTATAAATAAAGCATTATAGTTTAAAAATTAGGTATAAGTAGAAGTTCAATACAACCAAAATGAAGATCCTTCTATGTTAACAGAAGTATTAAACGCTTGTGATGCATGACTTATATTAGAAACCACCAAACACGCTATACATGGGACGATTTTTCAAAGGTTTGATTCAAAAAGTGTGAAGAAACCGCGAACAGACTATATGTTTCGTGAAGTAAATAATTGTATCTTAATTCAGCGTGAATTGTCTCATTTAGATAAGTCAGTAAGTTTTTATTGTTTGTACGTCCCAAAAAAAACTAAAATTGCAAATTTGAGACGCTATTGTGTAAACAATATGATGTCTAAAAATGGTTTATGGGAGGAAATAATACTAGTAAGTAATGTCTAAAAATATAACAGAATTTCGTACAAATACAAAATATTGAAATGTATGGTTGCCAACGACGTTTAAGGTCGCGTGCGTGGGTCCGTCGCTGCTCGCCTCAAGGATCTAGGGGTCAGTGGCCCACTGGTACTAGATGCGTTTTAATGAAAGTCCGTGATCTCGGCAGTGTTGTTGGCGTGAACAGGCGCAGCCAACAGCGCCGCATGAGTAACAACAGTTTGTGAGGGACGAGCTGGAAAGGATATGTTTAGTAACTTATGTTACAGACATTGGAAGGCGATTCCTTACGGAAAAACATTGCCACATTGACTTATGTCCGTAAACATCCAAGGGTAGAAAACACAACCGAAAGTTGGGCTGCAAAAAGCCTCTTTATTTAATCAAATGAGGAAAAAAATAATATTACACCTAGTAAACTACCCATCGTACCTTAATATTAGTTTGTTTCCATTTTATTTGATAAACAATATTTTTAAAGCACAACTTTCGGGGGTGTTTTCTATCCTTAGACGTCGTTTCGGGACATAAGTCAATCGGCATTTTCGTAATACTCTACCATAATGAATCACCTCCCAAAGTCTGTAACATAAGTTATNCGTGAACAGGCGCAGCCAACAGCGCCGCATGAGTAACAACAGTTTGTGAGGGACGAGCTGGAAAGGATATGTTTCGTAACTTATGTTACAGACATTGGAAGGCGATTCCTTACGGAAAAAAACATTGCCAGATTGACTTATGTCCGTAAACATCCAAGGGTAGAAAACACAACCGAAAGTTGGGCTGCAAAAAGCCTCTTTATTTAATGAAATGAGGAAAAAAATAATATTTCACCTAGTAAACTACCCATCGTACCTTAATATTAGTTTGTTTCCATTTTATTTGATAAACAATATTTTTAAAGCACAACTTTCGGGGGTGTTTTCTATCCTTAGACGTCGTTTCGGGACATAAGTCAATCGGCATTTTCGTAATACTCTACCATAATGAATCACCTCCCAAAGTCTGTAACATAAGTTATGAAACATTCTCTATATTGGGCGAATCGTCAAGGAAGCCCGAAACTCAGCCAAATACGTGTGGAGTTAGTAACAGAATAAGGTGACTGCTAAAAGTCAGTACGTTTCCATTGACTCTGTTCAGTTAAATTAAAATTCATCGCTGCAATTATACACCGTTTTGAAAGATATTCATTATAAAATTACGGTTTACGTTACACTCCCGTTTGTCATATATATTAAAATAATGTTAAAATTACGAATTTTCGAAATAGTGATGAATATTTTGTGTAATATATTATTTTAACACTGTAATCTAACCGAATTTGTTTTATCTTTATGTGTGAGACTAGCTAAAGGACACTCCCCTGCAAAGGCAGTTCACGGTAAAGTGAGCACTTTTAAAAAATCAATTTATGAAAAATAACTGCATATACGGGTTGTTTCAGACCAAATAATACAATCGTCGTATGGTGATTCATTATACAAAATGGGTGCAAAAACATTATACAGCTTACAGCCTAGAGTTATTTCTAAGGGAGGTACGCGCCCTTAATACAAGAGGTTTCGGAATGCTTTTTTGGATATCAAAAAACAATGCGATATTAAACAAAAAAAATAGGTATAGCATTAATGTGAACGAAACTGTTGAATATCTGCGTTTGTGTTTGGTAAAATCATTCCTCTAATATTAGTAAAATTGGACGTGGCATCTGTTTAATGTCCGAAATGTTTTAACCATACATTTTAATCGATATTTTTCGACAGATTAATAACGACCATTTTCAGATTAACAAACACGTTTGCCTTGATGTAACGCTCTCAGGCCATCGGTTCTCTTTGAAATTCCCATTTTTTGTAGAATGTTGAGATATAACGCCTTGTTGTTATGCAACCAGCTAAACTAAGCTGCTTGTATTCCGCGCGGGCGCAGTACAAAGTAAACTANCACAATCGTCGTATGGTGATTCATTATACAAAATGGGTGCAAAAACATTATACAACTTACAGCCTAGAGTTATTTCTAAGGGAGGTACGCGCCCTTAATACAAGAGGTTTCGGAATGCTTTTTTGGATATCAAAAAACAATGCGATATTAAACAAAAAAATAGGTATAGCATTAATGTGAACGAAACTGTTGAATATCTGCGTTTGTGTTTGGTAAAATCATTCCTCTAATATTAGTAAAATTTGGCGTGGCATCTGTTTAATGTCCGAAATGTTTTAACCATACATTTTAATCGATATTTTTCGACAGATTAATAACGACCATTTTCAGATTAACAAACACGTTTGCCTTGATGTAACGCTCTCAGGCCATCGGTTCTCTTTGAAATTCCCATTTTTTGTAGAATGTTGAGATATAACGCCTTGTTGTTATGCAACCAGCTAAACTAAGCTGCTTGTATTCCGCGCGGGCGCAGTACAAAGTAAACTAATCCAGTGCACTGTTGTCGATGGTACGCCCGATATAACCACTGCGAGCCTGCTATCGATAACCATGTGTGTGTTGTTCATGGATGGTAGTGTGCGCGTGGCAGTGTGTCCTGATAGGTGCAATGGAACAGTACACTTCGCTAGAGCTCGCCGACATGCATTTAGCGTATGGTGCTGCTAGTTGCAATGGTAGATCAGCAGCACGGCTGTACGCAGAGGTTTCCGTTACGTCATCATCCCGGCCACCAAATGCTCTAATGACCTCACCAGCGGCTTCGGCACACCGGTTCATTGATGGTAAATAAGACAGATAATCGTGTGCGGACTGTAAGAACATCTGCACATGAAGACGATGTTCCCGAGTAATACGCCTTCGACTAGTACACGTGCAATTGTAAATGTTACGGCGAGTTATACGACCGTGTGACGCATAATACATGAGCAGTTGCTGCTGCCCTATCACCTACAAGGTGTACAACATTTGTCCCCGAATGATTACTCAAGACGACTTCAACTTTGCGTGTGGTTTGCAACAATGTGTTATGATACCTCACTTCCAAAATTTGGCGTTGTTCATTGACAAGGTAACATTCACACACATTTAATAGCCATTCGGCTCACATCTGGGCTGAGGAAAATCTGCATGCTACGCCTGCACGAGCACGTCAGGTGATATTCTCAATCAATGTGTAGTGTGGCATCATCGACACCTCGTAGGACCAACTGTACTTCCTAATCGGTTGGCCGGAACTCTGTACCGTTACTTTTTGTCTGAGACATTGCCTAGTGTTATTGGAAGATATACCACTTGTCGTCAAGCGTGGAATGTGGTTTCAACTCGATGGTGCTCCAGCACATAGCAGCGCCACTGCAAGGGCACACCTGAACGCAGCATTTGACAATAAATGGATTGATATAGCAGCCCCATCGATTGGCTTGTGTGCTCACCCGATCTTAAGTTCACTTGAATTTTCACATGTGGGGTAATTTAAAAATTTTCGTGTAGGAAACCCATGTACAACGACAATAAGATCTTTTTCTGCGGATCATGGACGCTTGGATCTTAATTCTAAACACAGCAGACATGTTGGGAAGAACCCGACATTCCTTCCTGCGGCGTTGCCTGTGGTGTGCTAACGTCCAAGGTCACCACTTTGAAAAATTATCGTAACACGTTCTGTTAAATTAACACAATAACCGTACGGATAACTGTTGCAAGACTAGTATTTCTAATAAACATCTGTAATGTGCTATATTATTTTGTTATTTTTATAATTTATTTGTTAATATTTTTATTAACGTTATTTTGCAGTTTTCAGTCAGTGTATGCGTAGTTAAAACGGCATACAGGGCCTAAATACTGACTCAACAACAGTGCATTGGAGTAGGTAATATTGTACTGTGCGGTACACAAACCACTTAACTGAGGGCATACAGGCTGCATAACTGCAAGGCGTTATATAGTAAAACAACATTTGCCCAAAAAGTAAACTTCAAAGAGAACATGTGGCCTGAAAGCGTTACACTTAGGCAACCTTTTTTGTTAATCTGAACATGGTCATTATTAATCTGTCAAAAAATATCAATTAAAATGCATGGTCACAAAATTTCGAACATTACGCCGATACCACGCCCAAATTTGCTAATGTCATAGGAGTGATATTACGGAACAAAATTCATACAGTCAACAGCTTCATTTACATTCATTATGTACCTAATTGTGTTGCTTAATATCGTATAGTTGTTTATTTACGTCCATAAAAGCATTCCCAAACTTTTTGCATTAACGGTGCGTACCTCCCTTAATAATCACTTTAGATTATAGGTCTGATATTGTTGTGTCCCAATTTTGCATAAAGAGTCACCACACGACGTTTGTACCATTTGTTCTGGAACAACATGCACACTACTGTACACACGCTGGTATGCAGGCTCCCAGTTAAGTTGGCAACGAATTAAGCCGAGTAGTTCTAAGTTTTGACGTTGTAATGCAAGCGTATAATGTTTAAATTTATGTCAAATCAAGTTTGTTAATTTATAATATACATAATAGAATAACCAATGGCATATTAGTAACACTTTAGGTTCCTAACTATTACACGTTTTTACTCGACTGGCGCATGAGTAGTGACCAGGCTCATGGCAATGTACATTTTACATGTGGTGGAAGGATACAAAATGTGTAGGAAAGTAAATCTTATGCAGGGCATTCATAAGTGCTAAGTTTACCGTAAATAGTCCATACCTAACTTTTTACACTTTATATTCACCTGTGTTTTTTTGTTTTTTTTTTATGAATACTTATTCAAGAAATAAAACATTGTTTTAGCCTTTTCTAATATAAATATGTAGCACTAAAAGTAAACGCATTTTGTTTTATATGATAAAAATATCTTACATTGTAAATTTACATTACATTATGACTAAACGTGCTAAAACTACAAAAAAAACCTTTCTACTGGTTTTAGTATAATTGTGAATATTCTGAGTGCAAACTTCGTATTGAACAATTTAAAACATTTAAATACTGCACCAAATTGTTCTATTTCAGCATAAATTTTTCTTGCGTTGACAAAAAAATCACGAAGATATACATTACACACTAAAGCTGGCTTAGGATGGATTAAATGGGAAACGTTAANCACACACTAAAGCTGGCTTAGGATGGATTAAATGGGAAACGTTAACTTGCCTTCAACTAGCAGAAGTTGACACAGTAACACTTACTCCCCCTTTAATGTCTTTCTAGCATTCAAATGAACAATNATTGATATAGCAGCCCCATCGATTGGCTTGTGTGCTCACCCGATCTTAAGTTCACTTGAATTTTCACATGTGGGGCAATTTAAAAATTTTCGTGTAGGAAACCCATGTAGAACGACAATAAGATCTTTTTCTGCGGATCATGGACGCTTGGATCTTAATTCTAAACACAGCAGAAATGTTGGGAAGAACCCGACATTCCTTCCTGCGGCGTTGCCTGTGGTGTGCTAACGTCCAAGGTCACCACTTTGAAAAATTATCGTAACACGTTCTGTTAAATTAACACAATAACCGTACGGATAACTGTTGCGAGACTAGTATTTCTAATAAACATCTGTAATGTGCTATATTATTTTGTTATTTTTATACTTTATTTGTTAATATATTTATTAGCGATATTTTTCAGTTGTCAGTCGGTGTATGCGTAATTAAAACGGCATACAGGGCCTAAATACTGACTCAACAACAGTGCATTGGAGTAGGTAATATTGTACTGTGCGGTACACAAACCACTTAACTGAGGGCTTACAGGCTGCATAACTGCAAGGCGTTATATAGTAAAACAACATTTGCTCAAAAAGTAAACATCAAAGAGAACATGTGGCCTGAAAGCGTTACACTTAGGCAACCTTTTTTGTTAATCTGAACATGGTCATTATTGATCTGTCAATAAATATCAATTAAAATGCATGGTCACAAAATTTCTAACATTACGCCGGTACCACGCCCAAATTTGCTAATGTCATAGGAGTGATATTACGGAACAAAATTCATACAGTCAACAGCTTCATTTACATTCATTATGTACCAAATTTGGTTGCTGAATATAGTATAGTTGTTTATTTACGTCCATAAAAGCATTCCCAAACTTTTTGCCTTAACGGTGCGTACCTCCCTTAATAATCACTTTAGATTATAGGTCTGATATTGTTGTGTCCCAATTTTGCATAAAGAGTCGCCACACGACGTTTGTACCATTTTTTCTGGAACAACATGCACACTACTGTACACACGCTGGTATGCAGGCTCCCAGTTAAGTTGGCAACGAATTAAGCCGAGTAGTTCTAAGTTTTGACGTTGTAATGCAAGCGTATAATGTTTAAATTTATGTCAAATCAAGTTTGTTAATTTATAATATACATAATAGAATAACCAATGGCATATTAGTAACACTTTAGGTTCCTAACTATAACACTTTTTACTCGACTGGTGCATGAATAGTGACCAGGCTCATGGCAATGTACATTTTACATGTGGTGGAAGGATACAAAATGTGTAGGAAAGTAAATCTTATGCAGAGCATTCAGAAGTGCTAAGTTTACCGTAAATAGTCCATACCTAACTTTTTACACTTTATATTCACCTGTGTTTTTTTGTTTTTTTTTTATGAATACTTATTCAAGAAATAAAACATTGTTTTAGCATTTTCTAATATAAATATGTAGCACTAAAAGTAAACGCATTTTGTTTTATATGATAAAAATATCTTACATTGTAAATTTACATTACATTATGACTAAACGTGCTAAAACTACAAAAAAAACCTTTCTACTGGTTTTAGTATAATTGTGAATATTCTGAGTGCAAACTTCGTATTGAACAATTTAAAACATTTAAATACTGCACCAAATTGTTCTATTTCAGCATAAATTTTTCTTGCGTTGACAAAAAAATCACGAAGATATACATTACACACTAAAGCTGGCTTAGGATGGATTAAATGGGAAACGTTAACATGCCTTCAACTAGCAGAAGTTGACACAGTAACACTTACTCCCCCTTTAATGTCTTTCTAGCATTCAAATGAACAATNTGCCTTCAACTAGCAGAAGTTGACACAGTAACACTTACTCCCCCTTTAATGTCTTTCTAGCATTCAAATGAACAATAACTGAATAAGCATTAGAAACAGATAGCGCCTTTTTTGTCTTAAGTCGAGACGTCAGACGCATTTGTCAAGTTACAACTGCAAAATCAATTTTCAGTAGGGTTCGAGCGTGAGAGAAGAAAAAAAATAGTCTCCCCGTCCTTCTGGAAAGGTTTAACCCTCCGTTAATGGACCAGCGGGGACCCTTGTCTTAGGCCTCTGTGAAGAAGGCAAATGGTTTCATAATGGCGGATGCTGCAGGGTGGAATACCAAAGTACCTCATTCAGCCACAGAACGCTTTCTAAATGCTGTAGCCTGAGCCAAAACGAAATGCCGTTTTATCTTTGACTAAGGAATGGTCAATGAGGCTATAATAATACACTGAAATGGAGATTTTTTTAAAGCGTGAAGAAAATTTCTTTCTCTCTCTCTTTCTTTGTCCCCCCGCCCCTCCACTCCCTGTGTTTATTACTAAGCCGTTTGACAATATGTCTCCAATTAAATAATCACTACAGGTTTAGCTTTACAGTCAGCAATTTCCTGGGAAATTATTTTTATCAGTTCGTCCGACAGAATATTTTCTTACATATTGGGTACATATAGCCATTTACCCCCTAATTTTTCATACAGTTTACCGTTCACTTCGACGACATTTTTCTAAATATCCCATATTTGACGACTGCTGATTTTTGAGTGGTTGTCGTATCTTTCGTAGTTTTTAATTTTGTTGGTCAACACCGACCAGAATTTTGAAAGCACCTGTTAAATGAGACATACATTGAAATCTTATCATAAATAAGACGATATTTGATGTAAATGAATATTTTTATTAGGATGGAAAGGTTACATGATTTGCTAGTAATCTGTTTTTTGTTTATGTTATTCAGCATTTACTTGGTGTTATATAAAGTATTTCAATCAATTTAAGTAAACATTTATTGATATAAAGAAATCTTTCAATTTTATGTCAAAGAATTGTATCGTGACTAGTAACATACAATAGTTTCCCCAAGCAATAATTTCCTTCTTTTTTTTTTTCGCTTTAGCATTACTTTATATTTAAAATTATGTTGGTATTAAGAAAATAGAGACGATTTGAAGAAACAAGTTTTCAAGGCGTTTCGATTAATGTTATCAGAATCATTCGAACGCTTCCATATTTTTTATTTGCATAATTTTCGCTATAATGTATTGTGCTTTCGTGGGCTGGTGGTGTGTGTGAGATGTATCATCCACTAGCTGCCCTGGTAATTTTTTTTTTTTTTTGCGAGTGTTGCCGAGACATTAGGACGCCTGATTACTGGGGTTACTCTCTCGGGCGAAACAATAGATTTTCAGGTGTGGTAAATTCATTTCCTGGGTACATGCCAGGTTGTCATGTTATAATTTCACCTTCATATCCCGGACGGCAGTAACCAACCACAGCAGCATCTTCTCAGCTGGGAAACCCTGAGTATGAGACTCGCGGACCTCCAGCCACACTGCAATATGCCTTAAGTCCATTCACGATAACTTCGCACTTTTCGAATCAAACATTTGAAAAATCACCCCCTGTGATACGTGTTACCCAAATATGTCGTGTATTGCAAGCGTTTTAAACTTCTTTTAAGAAAACAATATCTTATTTTTGGTTAAATTGGACTGTTACTTATATTTTATCTATAAAATATAATATTTATTTTATAATTAATATGAATTTAAACAGGGAAAAGACTGGTGTGTTGGCAAAACTTAGTAAGAAATAACTCTTTTAAAAAAATAACATTAAAATTGGTGCTGATGAATGTGGTACGCTGTCCCTCTTGTGTAATCTTAGGACTTAGTTTCGCTTAGTTTTCATGAGGCGGTTAAATATCCTGAAAGTAGAAATGTATCAAGGCTTCAGAAAAGTTGGCTGTAACCGTTACTTGACTATAGTGTGTTTTTTTTTTGTATTTTTATATACAATTCTTTGGGAACCAGTTGCCCCGAGATTATTTTTAAGAACAGGTGAACTAGAGAAAATTTTACAACACACTGTTGTTGAGTTTTAAAACTTGCTGTTGATAGTCAACAAGCCAATTTTGTAGACTATCAATGCTATTAAAAGCAGAGAGATACAAACGAAATGTTTGTGTTCCGTAAAATAGTTTGTTGTGAAGATAAAAAGAAGTCTTATAGTGTGACAATAGACATTTTGGCAACTAGTTTCCAAACAATTGCTTGTGTGATGTACAGAAATCTCTAGTGTGATCTGACACGACAGTGAGTGAAGATCTCGGTGACAGGGCACGGAAAGACGTAATGCCTAGCGATGGATCTGTCATCATCCCCTGGCATCACTTGCTCTATCACCTCCGATTGAACAGGTAGTTCGGAGACCGCTGTAAACAGGAGGTCCCGTTGTCCTCAGCGTTTACTGTGCTTAATCAACAGAGTATATGTTCATTTAAAGCGCGAATAGTATTTTTTTTCCCCGGGGTAGCGCTCGTACATTTGTTCAGTGAGTGAGTGAAAAGATTTTGGCTGCTCTTAACATCGAGGTCTTGAGAGCCGACGAGGGGGAAGCGAGGTGAGAATGGAGCAGCACTGTAATGCAAAAGCGGGGAAACGGGAGATCCCCGAGAAAATCTGCCGGCTAGTGGCATCGTCCGGCACTATTCCCACATGTGAAGATATCCGTGAGTGACCCCACCGTGAATCTAACCCATTTCTCCCTGGCAGGAGGCGTGTAGCCTAACATATGGCGTAAAAATCTTTATTTTATTTTCTTATTTGGAATCACGAACATTGTGAGGACTCTGGAGGTAGCTTAACTATAGCGTGAGAAATAATTCGTAAGTTACGCTGGAGTTATAAAAGCCCGTCGCGTCCGTCTTCCAGTCGAGAACGTCACACGTCCGTTGTCAGATATGTGTTGCCAACTAACACAACCAAAACAATTTTTTTAAGGACCAAAAATTACTTCATAAAAAAAATTTAAAATTTATGGGTGATCCTGTGTGTGTACATGCGTGAGTACGTATAAATTTTTATTAAGCAATTTGTGAAATGTTTGGCTATTTTTATCACATTTTTCCGGAACCTTACCCGTGTACTGTTAAACATAGACATAAAATAAGCGACTCGTGTTCCTGCACGTAATTAAGTACATCTTCCAAAGACGTAAAGAACATTTCAACAGCTTCAATATTTAAATAAACAAAATACGAATACAGACTTCACAGCTCTACAGTGAACTGGGAGTGGACTTGTAACATCAATTACGTGTTTGGAAGGCTTTATTTTCATCGTTCCGTCCGTGAAAAGATAAAGCTTGTCAAGGTTTCGACCGACTGACGGACGGATGGAGTTATGCAGTTAACGGGCAGTGATATTTTGCAAATGCTGATTGTAAAATTGCTAACTTTTACCGCGAATAACCTATAACTACTACACACCGTCAAGCCCTTCAAGAAAAAATTTGCTTTCTAGCGTACTTTCCGAAAGTTTGTGAGTTCACTTTTCTGTCTGTGAATCTGTGGGTTTGTCTGTGTGTGTCACCCTAAAAACTTTTTAATGCAGGAACCGAGCCTCATCATACTCGGCACACATATAGTACATAATAAGGATATCCGACTTTTGTAGTTATTGACCACACCAGGTGCTTTTTTTTTAAAATGGTAGCCATATTTATATAAAGTGCTGAGTCATATCTCGGGAACCATTCAACATATTTGAACCTAATTTTGTACGTGAACAGTGCACCATGTGAGCATTAGTCCACAATTTTGTAATATAGCATTACATGAATAATTAAATATTTAATGTCATATCTCGGGAAACAATTCACCAATTACTACCAAAATATGCAAATAAGTAGTACTAATGTAGGCCAAGTAAATTGGTATGTTTTGAGTGGCTCAGACATATGTTTTCAAAATAGCGGTCATATAAACATTTCAGCTTAGTATGCTAAATCTACGAAAGAATGTAACCAATTTCAACTAAATTTCGTATGCAGGAAATGTGTATTACAACCATAAAATTTTTATACACATGAGCCTCTTTTGTTTGCCATTTTGTAAGATAGCACCACTTTAATAAATAAAGTCATATCATTTCTCGGAGAAAATATTAAATTTCCAAACGAATTTGAAAACAAGTAGTTCTGCGGCAGGCGATGTGTATGGACCTATTTTAAAGGAGTCAGACGCTTTTTTTCAAATGGCGACCACATAGACATTTTAAATTAGTATGCTATTTCTTCTAAATCATGTAATAAATTTTAACATAACTTTGTATGCTGGCAGTATATATTACAGCTCTCAGATTTATCCACACAAAGTCTTTCTTGTGCGTCATTTTGTAATACAGCGCCACATGCTTATATAAAGTTTTTGTGTTATATATCGAGAATTTTTCTACCGACACCTACCAAATTTCCCAGAGACGTAGTACTATTGTAGGCCATTTTAATGTATACGTTTTAAGAGGATCGGACACTTATTTTCTGAATGGCGGCTGTATAAACATTTTATCTTAGTATGCTATACCTACGAAATCATGCATCCAAATTTAACTTAACTTTGTATGCTGGCAGTATCTGTTATAACCATAAAATGTGTCTACACATAGCATCTGTGCGCCATTTTTTAAGATAGTGCCACAATAAAAAATTATGTTTTTATGCCATACATCGGATAACAGTAAACCCAATTTTGCAAACAAGTTGTAATGTGGTAGGCCAAAACAGTTAATATATTTTCAGTGATTCATGTGCTTATTTTTAAAATGGTGGCTATATAAATATTTAAGCTTGGTATGCAATTATAATTTAACTTTGTTTACTGGCAGTATCTATGCGAGCATCAAATGAACTTTTATCCGCCAAGTAGGGCAGGCATATTTTTTAAAGGTGTTAATATAAATAATTTAGATTAGTGTGATACATACATTTCGCACACCGGTAGTGGTACACAATTCCATGTAAACTTGCGTTATTTGGGTAGAAACAGACACTGATTTTCAAAATGGCGACGATATGTAATTTAGAGGAGTTGCCATATCTACTGAAACAATTTAACCAAATTCAACCAAACTTTGTATGGTGACAGGTGTTACGGCTCAAATGCGCCCCCCCCCCCCCNTCCCGCACTGCAACTGTACTCGGATGTGTAAGACAGTGCACGGCAATTTCTCCTCTTCTGATCGTCATGTACCTTCTAATCCTCCTGCTTTCGTTCGCAGCTTTCTGCCGGTTTGCCGGTAGAAACCTGCCCTCCTCTCTAATCGGGGGTATTCGGATCCCTTTCTTAGAAACCTTTACCCGAACACTCCCTCATTGGTCATCAGAATTTCCTTGCTACCACTCGTCGTACTCCTCCAATCCCTTGCCTACTTTCATAGCAAAGCTGCTCCATAATTTGTGTAGGTCTTCGTCAGCCACAGCTTTTCTCAGATATAGTTACAACCCTTTCTGATAAGCACACCCCCTGGAACCACATTATTATACAATCGAACTTGATGCACTCCACTAATACATGTATTAATGTATCATCGACTCCACACACATGTATGCTGACAGTAAGTATTAGAAGCATTGTATAGAGAACCTCAATTTTTCAAGCAACTTTGTACGTTGGCACCAAATAAGAAAACAGAATTTTTTATGCCGTATCTCGGCAACCAATCAAGCTATTTCCGACAAATTCTTCGCACATGTAGCGCCACGGTGAGCCATGGTTTAATTGCCTATACATTTATTTTCAAAATGATGGCTCCGTGAGTACTGTTATAAGTTAGTAAACCCTATCTACCAAAACATTAGCGTCGTTACATCCGAAGTTGAGGCTCTGAATCATACCTCCGTAATACACTTGGTTGCATGCTAGTTTACGGTACGAAGGTTTTCTGGGTTCGAGTTCCGGGTAAGGCACGTGTGTATTTGTAACTGTGTCACTACTCTTACATATTTTTCTGGTTTCATGTGTAATTATATTGCTGTCAACGAGACGTCAAGGCCTACTTACCATATAAACTTGCAATAAATGTATTAAAAATTATTTGCATCCATGTAGCGGTAATTAGGCTCAATAGTTATTACAGCCACTTCATGTTTAGTTATAAAATAAGAAACATTTATAGTTTACAAGAATCTCAAAGAAGTTACTGTTTCTAGCTACTCGTACAAACTGGGTAAATTCGCTAGGTTTGGGTAATACGGTTAGCACGCGTGACTTACTTTCGAGTGGTTAGTTCGATATTCGCCAACTACACTAGGTACAGTTTTCTCTGAGTAGTGCCACTATCGGCAAATCTTCTCAACGTGCGACTACTTGCTTCCTCGCCCTTGTGGTAAAGACATCGGCCAGCAACTGCGTGTGAAAAGAAAGATAAATGTAATTAATACGTACTAGGAAAATTAAGGGAGAAAATCCGTAGAAGGAGGGGAAGGAGACAAAATGGGAGATAACGCAATTAAAAAACTGCCGGTATACACACGGGGTTAAGCAAGATTAATCTCTTCGCTAATTCTCTTGCGCTCATCCTCGTGAAGAAATTTTTCACTTGTTTTACGCCGTCGGCACACGTTTGTCACATTCAGCGTGCCTGGAGAGAAAAAGTGAGCGAGTTATTAAGAAAAAATTTTACGCCAAGATATTCTTTAAAAAATGGTAACTTTTCTTATACCTATAAATGTATGGTAGGTCCTAGGTTTATGACGTGAATAATTCTTTAATATCAGACCGACTCATGGTGTACCAGGACGAAAACGGCGATGTAACGTTTGCAGGGTCATCCATTCCGACACTATAAAGTAGTAACTAACAAAACACTGTAATAAAAATATTGTAATGTTTACTGGGAAATTACAAATGTTTGTAAAAGTACAAAAATTTGTCTCTTAAAATTACTTGTTTGTGAAACAACAAGATCCGTGTTTGTAACCGACCTTAAGAAATGTTTGTGCTGTACTGACCCGTATCCAAAGCTCAGGCAAAATGGCGGACACTCGACAATGTAAAACCGTATATGGCTGTTTGTGCAATAACTAGGGGTGATGTAAAGTGTTGTTGAGGCCAAAAATAAATGAAACACTTGAAACAACTCAAATAATCAAAATAAAATTGATACTATTTTAATAACACGTGACGCTATTACTCATTAAATTAAAATGTTAATGTCTCATATCATTATAGAACTCTTAAAATGAAATTAATGCGTACTTCTTAACCGAATAACTTTACTATTATGTAGGCAGGAAGTAGCTACTATATTTAGTATAAAAACTAACGTAAAGTGCGTAAGTCAAGGCGGTCTTGTGATTAAGGATGTGAGATGTTACTACAAGAGACGTGGGTTCAAGTCCCCGTACTGGCAAGGTGCAACTCCGTTTTTTCATGAATTTTATTTTTAAATATTTTTTCGTTCTATACTCTGTTACAAATTCCATATAATTTGTTTTCTAGAAGAAATGTTAATTTATGTCCACTTCTCAATAGTGTAAGTTGCAATACAAGCCTACGGTTTGTAACATTACAAATACAAGTTTTGCAGATTTTACTTGAAAACGGTTTGTAGTTCTACGAAGTATTTTTTGGCAACTGGATTTCCAATGTTTTTTCTTGTAAAAGTCGAAAAAATATTTACATTTACAGGATTGAAATAACTGTGATGTCGTTTGACCTGGGAATATGACTAGAATGCAAGCATGACCTTGAGTTGGCGCCGCACATGCGTGAACCGGTGGTGGGGGCCCGCAGCGACTGGCGGCAATTTCACGCATTGGTGTAAATTTTCGGGCAGTATACCTCGCGACTTCGACGAGCTAGCGTGCCGATTTTGGTGTCAAAAAGAAGGTCTAGTCTAGATCTGTCGGTTTAAGCCATAAAATGCAGATATCCATTTAGTTTCTTTCATGTCATTTCCATACCCCAAAGATAATATTGCCCACTAACGCAGACGAACTGCCATGGGCCCAACACAGCCACACCCAGATTTTTTTTCTACGACTCTACTATTTGCAGCGTATCACGAACATTTTGATAATAGCGAGAAGATTTGTCACTGGGATATAAAGTTAAACTACGAAACCCTGCACACGAACGCGGGACGACAATGAAACAGTATTTGTCGACATGAAAATACCTTACTGAAATCTAACAAGCGCACTCGTTTCATCATCCTCACGAACTTACACAATTTATTCTTGCATTACAAAAGTTGTCCCCTGAGTAGCGTACAAATGTGTTACTGTGCCATACACACTTGCTAACGCCAACGTCGGATAATGTAAAGAAGACGCGGCTGCTGTTTCAGTGTCGCTTCTTCCCGTGGTCGCAGTCGATAAGACGCCTTCCAACCGTGATATTTCAGGAGCGAGCCCATGGTAAACAGTGGATGTGTTTTACACTTTCACATGTAAGTTTTATTATCATAGGAGAGCTGTCCCACGATCATATTCCTGGCATAAAGCCGGTATGTTAAATAAAAGGAACCATTAAAAGAACCGTCGCATCCGACACGGCATAAAAACCACTTGTTTGGAGGTGACATCTTCTCCTACCTCGATCCAGGACTCGAAACAGTTATCATAATGCTTCGTGCATGTGGACGTGTCGAAAGCACATCATCTAACGCGTACGGTGTTCATCTCCGTTCACCTCCAGCGCCGTCCCTAACGAAAGCGTGGCCAGGGACAATGGCAATGGTCCATTCACGGTTACTTCCAATTTTTCTGAAGCCCTGCTAAAGTTCTACTTTCGGTCTATTCCTCCGCCTCGTGCAAACAAATCTTAACCAAGTCTATAAATTTACACTAAAGGGACAACGCACCGCATTCGTGCATACTCGCTTTAATATTAGTTTGCATAAGAACTATTTCTTGCTGGGCATAGCCAAAACGTCTATTTTAGCACTGTTGTGATAAGATAGTTTTATGTTGACACAAGTATTAAACGCGTGTGATGTATGACGTATTTAGAAAACAAACAAGCACGTCATACATGAGGTAATTTTTCAAATGTTTGATTTCAAAAGCGTGAAGAAACCACAAATAGACTACACACAAAACGCCCTGCTCTCGAGCGGGCGCACCTTGCACCTACCATTGTATTCATAAAACATCTTACATTTTATAAATAAACGTGTTTGTAAAAAACATGGTTGTGAAATATATAACTCACAACTAAAAGAACGCTTAATATAGTAATATATTTTATCAAATAAAAGGTTTTTTTTCGGGCGCGTAGCCTACCTAGATGCGAGACGCTATGCGACCGCAACTATAGCACACTCCTAAGGACGGTACTGTTCATCTCTTACGGCATGTATAAATACTAATTTTTATCAATAAAGACTTTTTTTCTTTCTCCTACAGAACCTTCTTTCATTACGTTCCAAACTTACGGCAACACGAATTCTCTTAAACCAACTGGAAGTTGAGTAGAGGCCAGTCGTTTGTTTTTAAGAATATAGTATTAAATATATACTTGAATTTGCATTAAAATAAGTTGTCACGTGACGTGAAATTTTGTAACCATACGTAACAATGTGATCGGCAGTCGTCATTTTTGTGGGCACTCTATCCCCAACAGATTCACTACATTAGTGGCAATATTTAACTCCAAGAGTTATTAAAAAATGTCCCTCTTTTCTAAAATATTTAATGAATGATGTACTGGAGAGAAAATTGTATATTTTCATTTGAAGAACCACCATCCGGCAATTAACATGTAATTCAATTCTTTGACCTACAAATTGTTCAATGCAATTTTTTTTTTATGCATTGTTGGTAATTGCTGAAATTACAAAGTATAAGTTATGTAACAAACGAAATGTTTGTGATCACTATTTAATATGAATTGTGTGATTGCAGTGTTTGTAATTTAATCGTTCGTATGTTTTNAACGAAATGTTTGTGATCACTATTTAATATGAATTGTGTGATTGCAGTGTTTGTAATTTAATCGTTCGTATGTTTTCTTTTGGAGTAACGCCGTATTCATGAAATTTCATTTTTACGGCATATGTTCGTAAAGCATTCGCTTATCGAAGTTACAGATTCTTGAAGGAGTCGTTAAGAAGTTTCGCGCCGCGCCTAATTCACGGCGGCTCATCACGGGGCGCCCTCTCCGGCATTCTGCAATCCGACCCTCCTCTACACCTTGTGGTACTTCGTCAGACTATCGAATGACTTCCGCAGCGCGCCTCCTTCCTCCTTCTCCCCCTCCCGCGCCCCTCACCGACGACGTCTTTCATCTGCTCGTGAGCACCAAGTAGTTTCATTACATGGTCTTCCCGGAGAGCCTTGGGGAGGGGGGGGCCAAGTTCCTGCAGCTTCCCCCAACTATTTTCATTAATGACGAATACTCGACTCGGAGGAGAACGTGACCCGGAGCTGCGGAGGTAGCGACATGGTGACCTCCCATCGCTCCAACCCCACTGCTCCTCCCTCCTTCCTACGAAAAGGGAGAGAAAAAAAAATGGTCCGTGAAGTTCGTAATTTTTGCGAATATCACGAAAGGGCNCCTCCTTCCTACGAAAAGGGAGAGAAAAAAAAATGGTCCGTGAAGTTCGTAATTTTTGCGAATATCACGAAAGGGTACCTGCTCTTACAGAAAAAAAAAAGGTGTTTTTTTTTTTTACTTTAGTTTTGAAGAGTTTTTTTTTTACACCTCCCTTTGAATATACTTGTATAATACATACAGAGCAGATCCAGCTATTGCACGTAGCTTTGGTTCGCTTTGCAACGTTACACGTGCAGACGAGGAAAGTCACTCCTATCAAATAAAATAATCAACGACTGGTACAAACTTGCCTTAAAATAATTTTTTATACATACAGTACTTTATTTTAATCTATGTATTTATTTTACACATACTAAATATATTGAGAAAGTGTTGCCCTAATACGAACTTTATGGTTTATGCGATCGCACAATTACGCTCTAATTTCTTACTCCATTTGTAGTTGTTTCATATTTGAAGGGTTTGTTAGCTTTCCTACCTGTGTGTCTGTGTCTTTATGTGTATGTTGTTGTGTCCCCCCCCCCTTAAAAACCATTGAACGCGTTGACTTAATTTGACCAAAATCTGTACATGTGAAGTACATAATAAGTAAATCCAACGTTTAATTGGTGTATGAATGTAGGGAAGCTACAACAAATCTTCTTATGCCATTTGTCGTATACACGTTCACACTGTTGAGGTAAAAACGTTAAGAGTTTCTTGGAGTGTATACAGGTATACGAGGTTAATGCATTGATGAGCTCCCAAAACATCATTTTTCCTGACCACTTGCACCGAAAAAGCCTCGCACACAAGGTTTTGTCGTGTAAAATTTTAGACTGAACGACACAGCCAGGTGGTTATAACAGCATAAATAAAATGTTAGGCTAAGCTACTTTCAGCTGTGTAACTTTAGGCTTATTGATTTTATACTGGACGATTTTAGGCTGAACGACTTTAGGTTTAGTGAATTTAGGCTGAATGACTGTGAATCAAGTACTTTCAAGCTGAATAATGAATGTAGAGAAATGATTTTAGGCTGAGTAAGGCCCCTCCCCCCAGACCCTCTGTGACGCAATTTGCGAGATCATTGCCTGCATCTCCATCCATTGTATGTGCGTCGAGCTCATCCTTTAATTTCTGTCCCTACCTCGGGCTCCACTGAACACGTTATATTACGGCACATTAGGAAATCTCACCAACGCTCGTTCCTCTCTCAGATACAATACTGCCAAGTGGGTCCACAACACAAACATCACCCTACGTACATACTACACTTTAGCAATAGACATGGCTGTGAAACCATGGCGTGCACGAACTCTACTCTGTGCCTACGGTCTAAAAAACCACGACACACAGCAAACACCGAACGTAATGCCAGCCAGTTAATATTTATGTTAAACCTTAACTATCCTGCGTGATATTGGGGTATACGTTTATAGGAAAGGTCAAATAAAATTAAAATAGAAACTAATTACAGTGCCGTGGATACTAGTATAGATCCGGTATTGCACACAGTCTTTAGAGGAAAATGACACTAGATTTTTTATTTCCCTCTCTTTTGCCATTACACACAACTGAAAATCAAGGTCGCGATCTGTTTCCGATGCCGTTCCTCGTATCTTCCTCGTGCCGGCTGCACGTAGGATGGTTCTCGCGGGTGTTGGGGTAACTGCCCAGTGTCTGCCATACGGGGTTGACTTACTCAAACGCCATTACAAATTAAATAAAAAGCTGTTTAATTTTATTTCTCGAAATCATTTTTCGCCCGGTTTTTCGTTTCGCCACGTCTCATTCCAACAAGTTTTACATGAATGTCCATGTTAGGCGAAGCGGCTGACATGTCCTAGGAACAATGTCTCACAAATTATTCTTTCCTTACTTTTCTTTACTACAAAATCCCTCACCTTCCAGAAGTTTTAATTTTCTGATCATACAACCATCCGGTGAATTCTTTTCGATTTTCCTTTATTGCCGATTTATGTACGTTTTGAAAGTAATAAAAAAATTGCATCGTATTTTCGACACAAGCTTTGTCATCGATCTTCAAGGGGTCTTATTGGAAACTTTACAAATTGACTAGATACTAAATGAGCAGAAAAAGAGTTCATAATTGCTAGTTAATTTTCCATATAGTTCTTCTTAGCACTCTAAAATAAAGAAAATACCAGAAGTATGAAAAGGCAGGTGAACCCCTAACATAAAAATCTATTAATGTTCGTTTCATTTTGACCAAGTAAGCGCACTTGAAAGTACGCACATTAATGTACGGCGAGGCGCACATCAGGGTAAAAGCACGATTATTTTCAGTAAGTATATATTTAAATGATTTTAATGTGCCGTGCAGTGGTGGAATGAGTTATGGCTGGCCATATTACCGAATCCAACTGAAATGGGAAGGAGCCATATCACCTTACTGTGCAAACGTGAGAGCTGGAAACCAACAATCTCATGTTATCGTCCAGTGTAAGTAAGCAAACTTAACGAAACCGAAATTTACGTAAAAGTTTGAATGAAACACAGTTTTTCTACACTAACCTAGGATGTTGCTGCATAAACGGAAATATGAGAGTTCTAGTACATATCCGCCCTCCTCTCGATAGTGAACTGGCTAATTATAGCAACCTTCTTCACAAGCACATTGCAGGGCTGAAATCTCGCTTATGTGCATAATGTTGTAACATAGAAAGATGCGAAAATTGTGTGATTTCCTATGACGTATGACTAGACTTCATATAGTCTAGGTATTTAAGTACTTTCACCATTATTATTTATTTGCGACCATTCGTCTTCATCAAGGGTGTATGAAAATCCCTTTGTTCAAAACACAAAAATTATAGGTGCTTGCAGCTTATCGTATAACTGTACGAACTCGTAGGATTTCCAGGTCTGTAGCAGTAATTTGCTACTGCCACTCCGTCAGCTGTTGGCAATATAAACAAGGCTGTCAGTTCCAAAACTTGATAAGTGCATAAATTAAAAGTAACGAATTTCTATTTGATTGGTTTCAGATGGCGTCCCTGCATCATAGTACACAAATAATTTGCATCTAAACTGTTTATTATTGTATACATTGTTTAAGGTTTAAAATTTGTTTTTTAGTTTTAAAACTTTACATGTTACATCGCCATTTTCTTTTCGGGCTTCATTTGTGAAAAATCACCATTTTGAGTTACAACTTTATACGTTGTTTTACCGACGAGTGAAACAAATTCTCAGTTTGTTCTAAAACTTCGTACATTATGACTGCCTAATTTGTATTTAATTTTCAGGCTGTAACACAACTTCATATTGGCCCACAGTTTTCACTCAAAACATTATACTACACGGGTCCTGCAAAAACATTTTATACAACATGCTAATTATGTGTTATAACATAAGAAAATATTAGATAATCATTTTTTTTTTGTTCGGACTTGCTTCCATTGACTCACTCTTATATTTTATGGTAAAAATCATATTCAGTCTTGATTAAGTGATACAAGTTTTTTGTGTTTTCGGAAAAATAATGTTCCATGTAATTCAAGTTTTGGTGCTTACCGCCTCACACGAAGAACTTAAAATCATCTCACTGGCCACGTTATGTTTAGACGGGGTTCTATGAATGCAAGTACTTATAATACCTTAATTTTTCTTCGCTACATAATTTCAAATCAATTGCTTATTATTATCGTAAGCAACTATACTCATTGAAATATAATTTTATATAGTATTTATTTTTGTCCAATGTTATTATTGAACATTCATCCTAAACTAAATATATCATTAAATACGGTACAAAAATTTCTAGGAAAGTTTGGCAATGTGCATTATTATATAGTTACAATATAGTTACAAATTTTAATGGATAATTTCCATATGAATGTAATTAGCAGAAGTAACCGATATAAAGCATTTACTGCAGGGTGCGAGAATAGTTTACGAATTAAGGAGTCGGGTAGTAATTCTTTCTTACCGAGTGCGTTTTGTCACACTACACTAGGTTTAATTCACATTAGGAAGGCCGTAGTTTGAACCTAGCGGACTGGGTGTGGTTTTCCCCGCACACATTTTCCTTCCGGTCCTGGAGAAATCAGGACACATTTGCTTGGCAATTGGCCTCTCATATTAAATTCCTGATTACCTACCCCACATCGATAAATTCCAGTTTACAATTATTTCATGAGTGAGTGAGTAAAGAGATTTGGGCGGCTCTTTAACATCGAGGTCTTGAGAGCCGATGAGGGTGAAGCGAGGTGTGAACGGAACAGCGCCGGAATGCAAGGGCGGGGGGAACGGGAGATCCCCGAAAAAAACCGCCGGCACGATTCCCACATGCAAAAAATCCGGGTGCGACCCCACCGGGAATCGAACCCGGTTCGCCTTGGGGGGAGGTGAGTAGTCTAACCACTACACCACCGCAGCCCATATGTCTTATGAGGAATTTGTGTTGAAGTGGCGAGTGTGAAATAGAAGATTGTGGTTGTTGGTGTTTTTGATATAAATAAATTAAAATCAGCATAACAAATTCACACGTGGAATTCACACCGGACCTGTCCACACGCAACTGTGTGTGTGACGAGGTGGGGGGAAAGGTCACGTGGCGTCGGGAGACGGCCGGCTGAACCTGTGACCTCCGTAATGCATCTCGAAGGAATACCTTCCCTCCAGCCGTAGCCCCTACGCTCAGGGCATCGCCGCACGAGTCACGCGCGTCGTAAACAAAGTCGCCGCTGGAACTGCGAACAACTACCAACCGCTCGCCCCCTTTCCTCCTCCACAACCCTCCCACTGCCCGGCCTCCCAGGGAAGATATCCCCCAGGACGCGGCGAGCAGGGGACGGCCGGCCTCCACCTCTCGTACGACGAGCGGTGGTTGGAGAAGGGGCCGCTATCAAGACTCGCCCCTCCTTCCGTACCGCTGGTTACCGTCCGGTACACCCACCACGTCTAATCTCGTGGAAATAAAGTTCGCAGTCTCCGGACCCCCGTGATAGCGCGCGGAGCAGGCCAGCGACTCGCAGTGGAGTCACGTCCTGAATTGGACCAGCGGTCGGTGCGCGCGCACTCACCCTTTACTTCCCCGTTTCGCCTTTCTCAACCCCTTCATCACCTCTCACACTTCCGCTGCTCCCATGCATCGTACTGACTACTGCTGCTGCTACAGCTGTGCTTTATGTAGATGTATTTACAAATTTGAAAAAAAAAATTATATTGGAGTTCTAATACAGCGTGAAAAATTACACATGCACTCTAAATTTGAAACAGTGAGAATTGAGCCAAATCAGTGAAAGCAGTGGAAATTTCGTGACTGATGACTATATTAATAACTAATAACTAATTAATATGGTGGCTGAATTTCACTGATTTGTTTGTGATTACCACAAAATGTCGAGAATTCCACTTGTTCCCAGTTAATTTGCTTGATTCTCCAAGTCGGCAGTAGCTTATCAACTGACTTTTAGTGAATGTTATTTCACTGATTGGTATCACTGATTCGGGCTTATAGTGTATCAATATTTGCACTCCGAGAAATATTTGCGATATTATGAATATTTGCGTTCCTACAAAAATATTCAATATAACTGTATCTATATTTTGTATATCGAGTTAACACTGCCGATACGTGCTGCAGTATAGAATGTAACTGTGGATATTATAGATCTTTTTTGACATCCCGCCGGTTTTTAGCGCTTCACGATAACAAATTGTTTCGGGTGAATAGAAACGCTATCGGAAAGTGCGTATCATACAGTCATACGTAGGCACTGCGAGAATAGANATCACTGATTCGGGCTTATAGTGTATCAATATTTGCACTCCGAGAAATATTTGCGATATTATGAATATTTGCGTTTCTACAAAAATATTCAATATAACTGTATCTATATTTTGTATATCGAGTTAACACTGCCGATACGTGCTGCAGTATAGAATGTAACTGTGGATATTATAGATCTTTTTTGACATCCCGCCGGTTTTTAGCGCTTCACGATAATAAATTGTTTCGGGTGAATAGAAACGCTATCGGAAAGTGCGTATCATACAGTCATACGTAGGCACTGCGAGAATAGANAAATTGTTTCGGGTGAATAGAAACGCTATCGGAAAGTGCGTATCATACAGTCATACGTAGGCACTGCGAGAATAGAGCCTTGCGTGGATGAGGATCTTCGGGCTTCCCCTGATAATACACTTCAAGAAACAAATCATAATGCAGGGCAGGTAGACATATTATTATTTTGATAATGTATTATTCCATAGAGGTGAACCTGTCTGAATCTTGTGATTCTTTGAATATCAGTTATCAAGAATAGACAGCTCTGTTACGAATTAAACATTTTTAATATATGAACCTATAATATAATGTTGTGGAAATCTTTTCTAAGTTTGTCTCGTCTTGCGTAAATGTTCATTATTATATATGTTGTCTATACTGAATCCCGTTTAGATTCCTATTATGCTATTGTTATTGATAATTTTTTGCACACATTTGCTATTTTTAGACACATTCGCGAGTGAATTCTTACGTGTGAAAAAATCGGTGTTGAGTTGTAAGTAGTGAAATTAACGTTCATTTGTGTTTGCGTTTTTAATACCTATAAATTTTTGAAGTTGTTGTTGAATGAAATGCATTTGCATTACAAATATTGTAGCTCAGTTAGTGTTTACTGGAGTTGAACATAAAGTAAACCAGTCAGTGCAAACAGAGGCCTACGAATTTCAGACCTACGAAACTGATTTAGAGGCTGTTTTTTTTTTTTTTTTTTTTTTTNTGGCACGAGTTGTTTTGGAAATTACAGCAGTTCTAATCCAGTGTATTTCAGCCTATTTTATCCTGAGCAACTGTTCCCGCAGATGCTTCAAGGTTAATTTACTAGCAAAAAATAATTAATAACTGTTGGAACTTATGAAGGAAAAATCTTCACCTAAGTCTAGAAGAGTCTAAACCGCGATTTATCAAACCTTTACAAAGACAAAGATAGAATGGCCATTACCTGACTAGAGTAACGTATGGGTAGTTACAGTTGATAAAACGTTCAATGGACAGTTTTATCACTGTACTGGGCATCAGTACAGTCAAAATTCTTGTGCTTTATCGTCCAACATGAAGACTAAATATAAAAAATACTGAATAATTGAAATACGTTAAAAATGACAGCCCATCCTGATAATATCGAGGAGGCCATTCCTGCACAATTAGTTTTGTTCGTACATTATATACAAGATTTTGTGTGTCATCCGAGGGCGAAAAGGCTTCTTGTTCAAAGATGTTCTGGAATAACTTCGGCTGTCTCTCACACACCTGCCACGTCTTTATAGCGGACAAGCAACTGTGCAAGTATAATTATTGTAATGTATAACGTGGAACGAAACTGTGCAACTATTAATTTCTCATATTACGAGGTGTAGTAACAAATTTGTAATAGTCCTGTTGAAAACATTCTGCAGATAAATTTGTTTGTTTTGCATTTTAATAATATACAACAGTTTGCCCTCATAATTCTTTAAACGGACGTGAGGAGTAATCGTACAGCCGAACGTACAGTAAGACAACTTCAGAACCTAAAATGTATCGAACGTAGTCCGTTCACGGTTACTTCCAACTTTTCTGAAGCCCTGCCAAAGTTCTACTTTCAGACTGTTCCTCCGGTCCATGCAAACAAAGCTTAACTATGTCTAGAAAATCACACCAAAGGGCCAACGCACTGTATTTGTGCACACGCTGTTTATAATATTTTGCATGAGAACTATTTCTTATTAAGCATTACCAANAAAGTTCTACTTTCAGACTGTTCCTCCGGTCCATGCAAACAAAGCTTAACTATGTCTAGAAAATCACACCAAAGGGCCAACGCACTGTATTTGTGCACACGCTGTTTATAATATTTTGCATGAGAACTATTTCTTATTAAGCATTACCAACACGCCTATTTTCTTCCTGGTTTTATTGATATTAACCGTAAATGAAATATAATATATAGATGAAATGTAAGTAAAAGTTCAATTTAACCGAAAATAAGGTAACATAAGTATAAAACGCTTGCGAGATATGCAGTGCCGGACTTAGAGACCCAGGGCCCCTAGGCAATTACAGAGTCCGGGCCCCATTTTTTGGTATATCAAAAAGATCAAATCTTTTTTACACGGGTCAGTAAAATTATCCAATTTCGGCTACTGTAATAATAAATAGCGCTGTCTTGTCCTGTGTCCTCTATTACTCTATTAATTAAATTACTGTTGTTTATGTGTGTACTTTCTTATTTGATTTTCTTGATAAATAAAATTTTAAAAACAGTTTNATTGTGTTCGCCTAGGCAGAAGTCCGGCACTGGATATATGGCATAGTCTGGAAACAAACACGTCATACATGGGGTCATTTTTCAAAGGTTTGATTCACCACGAATAGACCATAGTAACACTGCGCAGATGCACACAACAAACCCCACTGCCTCAGGTGTACGTTGTTGGTGGTTAATTGATAAATTTTGAAAGCCTTCCTTAGAATCTACTTTCATTCTCATTCTGTATCCTTCAGCCAAATGTAAAATTATTATTGCCGCTGGTTTGACCACTTTATTCATGCGTAGTCGAAGTAAAATGATGGCTTTGTTATGAATGTTAATGTGCCAATAACATGCAAATTATTATTCTAAGGTGTGTGAAATAAGAGACTCTTGAGGTCACTGCCTACCGGTTACCAGCTGCGAAATTTAGATAGAAAATCCCATGTTAAGGAAATTTCTCCTCAGTGCGTTTATTTTAAAAATAGGCGCTTCAAACAAAATTTATTCTTCGCGTATTTTTTAGAAGTTCCTTACAGCGGAGATGTTCCCATAACATGTATAGTCTATTTGCAAGGAATTTTTAATATTTATGTTTTACCAAAAAGTACATACTGCCTATCTATATTGAAAACATACATTCGTATGTATCTTCTCCTAAAAAATTTGTGAAGAATACATTTTGTTTGAAACGCCTGTCCTTAAAATAAACGCACTGAGGCGAAATTTCCTTAACAAGGGATTTCCTATCTAAATTTCGCAGCTGCCTGCTGGTGGGCAGTGCTCTTGCCCAGTTGGCATAAATTTAAACAATACAATTCCAGTATGCCATGTCTGAGAACTATTTATATTAATTCACTGGCAAGCTGATTGGGAACTTGCAAGCCAGTGTGTACTGTAGCATGTACTCTATTCCCGGTTACTTCTAACTTTTTGAATTAATTCTTTGAAAAATCACCCCATGTGTGACATGTATTTGGTTGTTTCCGAACTATCTCATGTTTCCTAAGCGTTTTATACACCTGTTAACCAAAAGTATCTCATCTATGGTAATTTGAACTTCTACTTATATTTTATGAATATATTATGTTATTTCATTTATAATTGATATGAATAAAACAATAGTTAAATTGGGTGTGTTGGGAATGCCTGGTAAGAAAATGTTATTAAGCCAAATATAATTTAACTGAGTGCGCAAGAATGCGGTGCGTTGTCCATTCAGTATGGTTTCCTATATTTAATTAAGCATTGTTTGCACGAGGCGGAGTAAGAGCCTGGAGGTATAACTTTAGTAGGGATTCAGGAAAGTTGGAAGTTACCGTGACGAGACTATGCATGTAGTAATGGGCTGTAATTATCTTTTTTCAAAGAGTGATTTCAAAATCACGTTGGCGTGACGCAAGTGGGAATCGTGCACAGGCAATGCTGCTGGTCGACGGGTTTTTCTCGGGGATCTGCTGTTTCCCCCGCCCCTTCATTATGGCACTGCTACCTTCTCGCCTCATCACGCCCTCATCGGCTCTCAAGACCTCGCGGTTAAGAACTGCCCAAATCTCTCAACTCAAATCAACGTTAGCGTGAACAAACCGTATACTTGGCGGCGGCCATTTCCCTTTCGCAGTTGCGCATTCATCGCTCCCGGCCTCTGGCTGACCTCGCATTTCTCCCCTGTCAGGAGAGCGCCTGAATTGTTCGCTGGGAAAGGTTAAAACTGGCCGTGCCGTAGGAAGCAATGTCCGCGCGTTGAGACCGTGAGGTGAGTGTCCACTTCACGTAGACTGCCTTGCGTCGACGTTACCACCTCCCCCGGGTCGAAACAACTCATGAGTGTCGTCGCGCGAGACATTCACCGCGGAGAATGTCTCTCTCCTCTCTGACTCTATCTCTCTCTTTGTGTCTCTCTGTCTCCGTCTCGTTATCTCTCTCTCTNGGAGAATGTCTCTCTCCTCTCTGACTCTATCTCTCTCTTTGTGTCTCTCTGTCTCCGTCTCGTTATCTCTCTCTCTCTGTGTATCTCTCACTGTCTCTCTCTGTCTTTCTCTGCCTCTCTCTCTGTCTCTCTTTCTCTGTCTCCCTCTCTCTCTGCCTCTCTCTGTCTCTCTTTCTCTGTCTCCCTCTCTCTCTCTGCCTCTCTCTGTCTCTCTCACTGTTTGTCTCTCTTCTGCTTCTGTCTCTCTCTCTCTCTCCGGAGCACATATACATGTTAGTGCCCTGCAGTTTCCGTGACCGTCGCCCCTTCCGCGAATACCGTGGAAAGTATCTGCGAAAAGCAGCATCCAGCAGCACCGTCATTTCGGCGACCATTTGGCTGCTGCGGACGTACCGCGAACATCGTTACAGTCCACCGCGTGGAAACAAATTGTCTGCTCTGCCCGAAACTTTCATATTGCGTGCGACTTATAAAAACCGCGTTTCTCGGCAAACTTTTACACCGCAGGGAACTTATCCCAGTCGTTTAATAGTGTGACACAATTTTTCTAAAACTACAACATCTTGTTTCACCGGGTCAGTTTACCTCAGCTCACGTAACGTGAACATAATTCTCGCCTAGACGCAAAACTGTTTTTCCGACAAAAAAAACCGGTGAAAGTGTTCGCGCAATAAAAAACACTCAGAAATTAAGGACTTACAATTTTTTGCACAGTGCTATTTTCATCGCCTTGCTTCAACCAGACACATTAATCCCTAAGTTTTGCAGTAAACCGGTTCGAAAAGATAAACACCCGAGGTTTACGTTTAAGTTCAGCAAGGTCACGAGTTGCGCGAATCTCCAATGACGCCGCCTGTTATTATTCTGTTTGCTCGCTTTCGTGTAAGTTTGGTTTAAAAATGCATTAATTTGTTCATACAGTATAATAAAGAGTCTAGTATAAGAAAATATTCCAATAAACGTAAGTTGCCAGAGTTTTGTGTGTATCATGACGCATTGCTCGTGAGGCCACGGTGGTGTAGTGATTAAACTACTCGCCTCCCACCAATATGAACCGGGTTAAATTTCCGGCGGTGTCGCCCCCGGATTCTCGCATGTGGGGATCGTGCCGGACGATGCCACTGGTCGGCGGGTTTTCTCGGGTATCTCCCGTTTCCCCGGTCCTTTCATTCCGGCGCCGCTCCATACTCACCTCGCTTCACCCTCATCGTCTCTCAAGACCTCGATGTTAAGAGCCACCCAAATATACTCGCTCACCCACAAATTGCTTTATAATGTATACTTTTCTTCCTTTAGCACAGTACTACTGTATAGTTGGTGTGAAGCTTCACACGATCATACGCTAGATTCATGAGGTCGTTGACATCAAACGGTTGGCCATAATAAAACAACGACCATATATTTTCTTCTCCGTTCTCACTTCTCTACACAACCAATCTTTTTTTTTTTTTTTTTACACAGTGTATGTGTTTTCAGAACATGTGTAAGTAACACACACAATTCCGCAAATGGAAGAAAGTTAATTATCACAAAGGAGCTGAGACAAAGTTAATATGACGAGTAAACGAGCGGATGATATATTTTTATAACTCTGTACGGCACAACTAAGATCAACAGATGAACACAATCAGCTTCCTACGACGAAACAAAGGCGAAATTTTGGTAACTATGATTTTTTCCCGTCTTCAAGCGCAAACTTATTGTGAACACTGGACTACCAAAGGGTTTTCATGAATCGTGCTTCCTCTCCTGTGGTAGTCATTAACTCAATTTTTTCGTTTTGTGCTATTTTATTTTTTTATAGTAGAATTCTTTCCTTCTTTGGAATTATCTATAAGTTNACTCAATTTTTTCGTTTTGTGCTATTTTATTTTTTTATAGTAGAATTCTTTCCTTCTTTGGAATTATCTATAAGTTATTTACATATGTATTTTACTCCAGCTTATATCGGCTTGTTTGTTGTGTCTGTAATTTACGTCATATTCCGAGTTTTCTGCGTTGTATAAAGCTTTGCAATTGCGTGACCAAAATATAGATTTTAATTGCAAAATTTACGTTCTCAAGTGTAAATTGCTTAATTAATATCCTGAATATATATATATATATATAAGTTCAAAAGTATATAATCAGATTAATTGTATTTCTGTATGAATGTACAAGTGTGCGTGTGTATTTATATATTTGTGCATGTAGATGTGTGTGTTGTTACCACTGTACCACCGCAACTATTGAATTCTTTTGCCGATTTCAGCTAAAGTTTATAAACCAATAGCAGGTTAATTTAAAGATATAAAGATTAAAATTTCACGCAGTTTTACGTGTTATTTATTGGTCACGCATGTGCACGTAAATTTTGGCTGATTTGTTTTTTACTAAACACTTCATGAATAAAATTTTTTCAAAAAAAATCCGTGCCTTTATTCCATAGAGATATAATATAAAATTGACAGAATAACTGCGACTACGGATTTGTAACAAAAATAAATATGTTTAATATGTGATTTACGGTGCCAAAATAATTTCTAAGGGCAGTACGTGTATTTAAGTGTAGAGCTAAACACCAGATTTGCTGCAACTATTCACAATATACTCGAGTTGGAATACTGATTAACTGATAAATTAATGGGTAATTAAAATTGTACTTATGACAATCGCTAAATCTCTTACTGTCGTGAAATCAATTCATAAAAGTAACTTAGTTANGTAATTAAAATTGTACTTATGACAATCGCTAAATCTCTTACTGTCGTGAAATCAATTCATAAAAGTAACTTAGTTTAAACCGTAATTTACTTTAAAATTCTTGACGTGGAAGCGTATTTTTCTCCCGCGTTTTGCTTACAATAACGCGAAACCAAGAGAAAGAGGTAGCATTGATTTTTACGTTCAGCACCACAGTCCTGGATATTCCTACTGGTTCTCCCTTCCCCTCGCATGAAACNGTAATTAAAATTGTACTTATGACAATCGCTAAATCTCTTACTGTCGTGAAATCAATTCATAAAAGTAACTTAGTTAAAACCGTAATTTACTTTAAAATTCTTGACGTGGAAGCGAATTTTCTCCCGCGTTTTGCTTACAATAACGCGAAACCAAGAGAAAGAGGTGGCATTGATTTTTACGTTCAGCACCACAGTCCTGGATATTCCTACTGGTTCTCCCTTCCCCTCGCATGAAAGGAAGCNGCATTGATTTTTACGTTCAGCACCACAGTCCTGGATATTCCTACTGGTTCTCCCTTCCCCTCGCATGAAAGGAAGCGCCTGGTTGATAGGCAACACTGACCACACTGAAATTGAAATTTTGTTCTCGACTGCTAAGAAGAATTCAATNGAAGCGCCTGGTTGATAGGCAACACTGACCACACTGAAATTGAAATTTTGTTCTCGACTGCTAAGAAGAATTCAATAGGCGTCCCACGAAGAACCTTTTCATGCACTTCGTGCACTGTGGAATAACTCTGTTTCACGACAGAATTAGAGGTACCTAAATGTACGTTTAATTACTAACTTCCTTTCGCTTTGTATAAACTTCTCGCATGTCATGCTCTGTTCATCAGTGCAGGCGGTATATCGTACGTCTGGTCTTTACAAATTGGGGCATCGGCCAATTAATCCTGCAACACTTTGGTGTTCGATATATGGTCCACAACGTCAGAGGTTATTGACCAGAACATCTTATCAGTGGCGGTGTGTTCTCGTAAGCTTTGGCTTATAATTTTTATAATGTTTCTTGGCTACGGTGACTAGCTAGTGCATTAGACTCTCGCCATGACTATCTGGTCTATCTGGGTCACAGTGGGGCTACTCCAGGATTTGTTAATGAGCAGACAGCGACGTTGGTCGGTCTGCTTTCTCAGCCCTTGTAGGCTATTTCGTATCCGCTCCATCTTAGGGTCTCGCTCCATGCTATCAAATACACCCGAGACCAATACCGGGTAGCTTGCGCATTCTGCGGAAAATCTTGATGGTGTTGTCACCTCCAGCCAGCAGATAGCAACTCCTCTGTTCAGTGTAAAATGTATGATACCAATATACTGGCCTCTAAGATTTGACTTTCTTTTCTCTCGAAAATATTTGTTTATTGGAACTATGACAAAAATACATTACTACATAAAATCTTAAACGCAATGAATGCAAAGACAATACCAGCATAATAGTTACACTTTGTTCAATAATTATTTTCGAAGCTGCACTGAAGCTTTGAAAGTCCTTCACTCAGTGTGTTTAACCCTCGCCCTAGGGGCATCTTTAAAGAAAAGGAAGGTGGGTAGTTACGATTGTGTAGATTTTTTGGCTGAGCATGTAAATTAATCACCAGTCAGATGGTAGACCGGAGTGGTGTGAGTGTGGAAAAAAATTAATTCTACATAGGGGCGAATTGGCGTGATAGTCCCTTTTTGTGTTGGTGTACACGGTCACCTGTTGGAAGATTGAGGCTCTATAAACGGGCCTTGCGTCTAATTAATCGTCGCACGTTGCGGAAGATTCAAATTCGCGAGTGAATGATGATATTTTGCTGGCGCATGCTTCTTTACTTCGCGATGAACGCTTCATTCCGCACAGGCGCAAACTCTCTTGGAAGAAAATAAACACCAACTTCTGGCGGAGACTTGTTTTAAACGTGTTGGTCGCGGCTACGTCACCACACAGGTTGGTCCATCTCCGCCAACCCCCCCCCCCCCCCCCCC
>NQII01000019.1:316663-376786 GCA_002778355.1 Clitarchus hookeri
CCTCGTAGGATCGCAGTTGTTTTCCCTCCCCTACTGCATCGGCAGCCATTGGAGGGGAAGAGGTCACCACACCTGCCTGCTTATTGCTACTAGGACTGACGTCACTACCGTCAGCTGGAAGAGCAGTCTTAGACGGCCATTAGTATTGAGGGCGTGTGACGTAGCCGGATTTGAAACCAACGACGGACGACGAAGCAGTGACCGGTGAGTGCAATGTGCGACTATCAGTAAAGCAGAAAGTGGGGCTGACCTGTTGGACAGTAATAAAGTGGTACTTATTTCGTGAGTGACGTACGTTGGGGTGAAGAAAATATATATGGCAGTAAGCATTTTCATTATATATTTGTAATTAATGAGTGAAGTTAAAAGTGGTTGTATGCAGTATAAAGACCGTGATCATGTCATTAATTGCAGCTGTGTATAACATTAAAAATGTGTCCACTGAAAAAAATAGTAAATTTTAATAGTAATTTTGGGCAGTTATATGTTGTAAATAATAGGTGTAAGAATTTTTATACCACTGCAAGTAAGTTACGAAATTCATTTTAGTTCTCAAATTTTACTGCCAGACTGTAAAATAGCGCATCGGAAGGAGGCATCGGATGGTACTGAAACTCTATGGAGACAGCGATACAGATGAGTAATACACAAGATCACAAAAACAGAGCAGCAGTACAATTACTTCTGGGATCATCTTCATACCAGTCCCGTACTCTCGCTATTTACATCGTTTGGAGGTTGTCGCGTGGTTTCTTCGTGGTGAGCTATTTTCATTATCCGGCAGTGTATATGAAGCCCTCTATCCTTCACAAAAGTAAATATGTTCTAGACAAAAACGTAAAAATATATCTAGAGCGGTAATATTAATGATTTGCTAAATGGCCGCGTACAAAATCATATTTCGGCTCGCCTCCACGTCTCCTCATACTCCAAATGTATTTGAAAACATAATATTTAAGTCGTTCCAAATAATTTTGTTAAAAATTACAAATTCAGTGATGCCAGTATATAAGGTCGGTTTCCTTCACGTTTATAAAATAACCCATCGCTTAAAGAGTGACAATTTATTACGTGCGACAAACGTGAAAACTACCAATGAAGGTTATTGCAAAAGAGACGGCAAGCAGTCTCATTATATAATATCTGTAATAGGCTTGTTTCTTCTTTAATTAACGTGCTAGAAAATTCAGTTATAATTTAATATCAATATCATTTCATAGCACCTACATACAAGGCTCCGAAAAGCTCTTAGGTGAGTGCAGGAGTTAAACTGTAAGCTGAAATCAGTGATATAAATCAGTGAAAAAATATTCACGGAAAGTCAGTTGATAAGCTACTGCTGATTGGCAAATCAAGCAAATTAACTGAGAACAAGTGACTTATTGCAGTGGAATTCTCTATATTCAGTGGGAATCACAAATAAATCAGTGAAACTCAATCATCATTAAATTAGTTATCATGCACGGATTGTAAGTAGCCTGATTTTCACTATTTTCTCTTATTTGTCTCAATTCTCACTGTTTCAGATTTAGAGTGTAGGAAAGCATTAATTTTAACAGCATTGCAAACATTTTATCTTGCAGTATGAAGGAAATTAAAGCTGTGACAGAAGTGTAACATATTCTGTAGTATTATTTTTTGACGGTTCCTGTTTTAAAACTTTTACATCGTCATTTTTATGGCATTACCTGATGCGTATTTTGCTGAATTATTTTCAACATGCACGTAATTGTGTCGTTATCATAAATTACATGTACCGCCACATAGTCAGGAGTGGATCCAAAGGAGGACGGGTAATCAAAGTAGACATGACTCCCCCCACCCTCCCTAATTACCGGCCCCACGAAAAATCCCTGACATTGACGTGAAACTTTCTTGTGAATGTTTTAAAATGGAAATGTAATAATATAAGCATTTTTTAAATTCTAATTTGAATTTAATAGTTTAATATTGTTTCCTAACAGTATAATGCCCCCAATCGATAGTCTAGACCTGCACAATGGGGAAATTAACCTCCCTCACCCCTTCCCAATTTCCCTTCACCAACCAAAACCGAAAGCCTAGATTCTCTCCTGCACCTGGTTCTCTTGGGAGGCGATCACAACGTCCACGGCAGTTGTTACATGCAGATGGCGGAAGCCACNGGACTGACGTCACTACCGTCAGCTGGAAGAGCAGTCTTAGACGGCCATTAGTATTGAGGGCGTGTGACGTAGCCGAATTTGAAACCAACGACGGACGACGAAGCAGTGACCGGTGAGTGCAATGTGCGACTATCAGGAAAGCAGAAAGTGGGGCTGACCTGTTGGACAGTAATAAAGTGGTACTTATTTCGTGAGTGACGTACGTTGGGGTGAAGAAAATGGCAGTAAGCATTTTCATTATATATTTGTAATTAATGAGTGAAGTTAAAAGTGGTTGTATGCAGTATAAAGACCGTGATCATATCATTAATTGCAGCTGTGTATAACATTAAAAATGTGTCCACTGAAAAAAATAGTACATTTTAATAGTAATTTTGGGCAGTTATATGTTGTAAATAATAGGTGTAAGAATTTTAATACCACTGCAAGTAAGTTACGAAATTCATTTTAGTTCTCAAATTTTACTGCCAGACTGTAAAATAGCGCATCGGAAGGAGGCATCGGATGGTACTGAAACTCTATGGAGACAGCGATACAGATGAGTAATACACAAGATCACAAAAACAGAGCAGCAGTACAATTACTTCTGGGATCATCTTCATACCAGTCCCGTACTCTCGCTATTTACATCGTTTGGAGGTTGTCGCGTGGTTTCTTCGTGGTGAGCTATTTTCATTATCCGGCAGTGTATATGAAGCCCTCTATCCTTCACAAAAGTAAATATGTTCTAGACAAAAACGTAAAAATATATCTAGAGCGGTAATATTAATGATTTGCTATATGGCCCCGTACAATATCATATTTCGGCTCGCCTCCACGTCTCCTCATACTCCAAATGTATTTGAAAACATAATATTTAAGTCGTTCCAAATAATTTTGTTAAAAATTACAAATTCAGTGATGCCAGTATATAAGGTCGGTTTCCTTCACGTTTATAAAATAACCCATCGCTTAAAGAGTGACAATTTATTACGTGCGACAAACGTGAAAACTACCAATGAAGGTTATTGCAAAAGAGACGGCAAGCAGTCTCATTATATAATATATGTAATAGGCTTGTTTCTTCTTTAATTAACGTGCTAGAAAATTCAGTTATAATTTAATATCAATATCATTTCATAGCACCTGCATACAAGGCTCCGAAAAGATCTTAGGTGTGTGCAGGAGTTAAACTGTAAGCTGAAATCAGTGATATCGATCAGTGAAATAACATTCATGGAAAGTCAGTTGATAAGCTACTGCTGACTGGCAAATCAAGCAAATGAACTGAGAACAAGTGACTTATTGCAGTGGAATTCTCGATATTCAGTGGGAATAAAAAATAAATCAGTGAAACTCAATCATCATTAAATTAGTTATCATGCACTGATTGTAAGTAGCCTGATTTTCACTATTTTCTCTGATTTGTCTCAATTCTCACTGTTTCAGGTTTAGAGTGTAGGAAAGCATTAATTTTAACAGCATTGCAAACATTTTATCTTGCAGTATGAAGGAAATTAAAGCTGTGACAGAAGTGTAACATATTTTGTAATATTATTTTTTTACGATTCCTGTTTTAAAACTTTTACATCGTCATTTTTATGCATTACCTGATGCGTATTCTGCTGAATTATTTGCAACATGCACGTAATTGTGTCGTTATCATAAATTACATGTACCGCCACATAGTCAGGAGTGGATCCAAAGGAGGACGGGTAATCAAAGTAGACATGACTCCCCCCACCCTCCCTAATCACCGGCCCCACGAAAAATCCCTGACATTGACGTGAAACTTTCTTGTGAATGTTTTAAAATGGAAATGTAATAATATGAGCATTTTTTAAATACTAATTTGAATTTACTAGTTTAATATTGTTTCCTAACAGTATAATGCCCCCAATCGATAGTCTAGACCTGCACAATGGGGAAATTAACCTCCCTCACCCCTTCCCAATTTCCCTTCACCAACCAAAACCGAAACCCTAGATCCTCTCCTGCACCTGGTTCTCTTGGGAGGCGATCACAACGTCCACGGCAGTTGTTACATGCAGATGGCGGAAGCCACGACGTCACACACCCGGGTCCGGCGGACAACCTCGTTGACGTGAGATGTCTTCACCGCGTCCGCGGCGTCCCTCGGCTCGCCCCGAGTCCGGCAGTTATTCGTATTCCCTCGAGTGCCGCCACACTCCAGATTTATCGATTCATTCTTCCTGCAGGAAGCGACACGGACTCGATAAAAAGGCTGCTCGCGTAGAGAGGTGTTCCATTTCTGTCACTACTCTCCCTTCCCCCTCAGCGCTTCGCTCCTTCTGCACTTCCACTCACGTACCAAACGAGCCCCTTTCTTCCTTCCCCGCCCCGAACACACCGTCGGCCTATTCCTCCAACCCGGCTCATCCCATTCATTCTGGGCGCATGCCGCCGACGCCAAACTGGTGAGATAAACGCCCGCGGATGTGACGGTACATCGTGTTCTCCATTTTCATCAGCGTCGACATCTCCGCGCTTCCTGATGACTGTCGCGCTGGTTGCCATCCATCCTGGAAAGAAGAAGCTGCTGTATTCGCTAGCTTCCCGTTTCCTTGCTCGAGATACCGAAAATCGCACATCGTTTAGAACAACGCCTTGTGAAGGGCGATGTGATGGCTTTTGCGACAAATAAAATGTGAACCAAAAAAAAAAATGTCTGTGCTAGACTAGGAAATGTCAGTATGATCTCCAGTAGCAGGCTGGAAATCTTGAATGTTTTATCAGCTCGCTATAACGCAAGACGACTGGCTATTTATAACCGTCTGTCAGAATGCGTGGTTCTCTGTGGCCGTGGTCAATTTAGTCTATTCGCTGTTTCTTCACGCATTTTGATGAAAACCTTGAAAAACACCTTCTGTACAGCGTGTATGGTTGTTTCTGAATGTTCCATGTATTGCAATCGTTTTACGCTAGTGTTAACACACAGTCACTTGTTCGTGTTAAAATTTCACTTTTTTCTTACATTTCATCCATATGTTCTAGTATTACATTTCTAATTTATATGAATAAAAACAGAGAGAGAAATAGGTGTGTCTGTAATGCCTAGCAAGAAATAGTTCCTATACAAAATGTTATTACACTGAGTGCGCACGAATGCGATGCGTTATCCCTATGGTGTAATTTTCTAAACTTGGTTAAGCTTTGTTTGCAAGAGGCGAAGGAATATCCTGGAAGTAGAACTTTTGCAGGGCTTCAGAAAAGTTGGAAGTAACCGTAAACGGACCATACAAGGCTTTCAAAATGTTGTTAGTAGATCGGGAAATAGTGATATCTCAAAAGTTAATTAATGTAACAAATTTAATTTTTTTATTTTATAAAATAACATATTTACGACAATGATGCTTAAAACTTAAGGTTTTCTATACACTTAATTTGTCTTAGCTTTCATCTGTTCGTGTATCGAGCTCAGGAACATAACGACAGTGCATCGTAATGTATCATCGTTAAGACCAGGTGCGTCATCTAGAGTAAGAAAACTTAAGATCATGGCTGCGGACAGACAAAAAACTAGTGGAAGCGCTACCTAGTAGACAAACATTGTGTAGAAAGTAGTGCGTTTGTTTTATGTGGTAAGGAACTGTTTTCTGGCATTCACAAATCGGTATTTTTCTGTTATTACCATGTGAATAAATTATATTTACTAATTGTTATTGAATGCGCGGGTGCATCGGGGCTTAGAGATTACATTTTCCCGTTAACAAAAATTTGCATGCCCTACTCTCATAGGCCTACCATAATATTGCCACAGAACTGATATTTCACGAAGAAAAAAAGCTGCACCATTCTGCAATCCAAAGTTTGAGCGAAGCGAGCACGGGGGGACGCACCGATTTACCTGCTTCATTTATTTCGCCCCAAATTGCAAAATAAAATATTTCAATAACTTACGGGTAAAATATGAAGCAGGCAAATCTGTGCTGCCATTCGTGCTCGATTCGTTTGTGCTTCGGGAAACAGAATGGCACAGTTTTTGGACGAAATATATTTTTTCTATCCTATTCAATTGAATTAAATAGTTAGGGGAATTCTGTTGGGGCACCATATAAAATTATAAATGATGTAAATACAATAAAAAAAAGTTTAAATATAATGTAATAGTATGTAGTGAGAGCACTATTAAAACTGATGCATAATTTCATGGTAGCATTATTTTATTTTCATTACGAGGTAAGATTTGCGATATTGGGGAGGGCTAAGAAGACCAGGAAAATTGTAAAGTAAAAATTTAAAAATCATATTAAACAATTAAAAATATTTGCTATTGCACTGAAATTACCAGTTATTATCATATTCACAATAAGGGACTTCGCTAATAAAAAAAATATGTAAAGCAATTGTTAATTATTTCCCTAATTACAATCATGTCACACAAGTCTGAAGAAAATGTGGAACACCATTTCGGTACAACGATCTCATTGTAAACAACACTGACCAGACTTAACCTCAAATGTATCCTACATCAAAAACATTCTCAGTAATTTTCAAAACATCACTAAAGGAATGACATAGATCAACTATTGCACGCACTTTCAGATTTTTATAGCTACATTAAGTATCCTTTGAAAAAAACTTAGGTAATTAGTACTTTTTAGCTGGTTTGTCTCCCAACTGTAAGTTTAAACATCGCTTAAATATTCAGCAATTCGATAAATAACGATATTAAAATGAACTCTGGATTCCGTCGTTATCCATTTACTGTACACCTAAATTATTAAAATGCTGCAAAAATGTAAATGAGCAGTCACAAAGCACCGTACATAACCGTCACTCTTGCGAATTCAGTACGAGAAATATGTTTGTATCTTTAACACAATGATGTAAATAGAGGAGATTTTTATATAAGACATTTTACTTAACCGCCACAAATCGTCAATTTTATTTTACAATAATCACCAATAACTCAAAGACTTGAGTGAAATATCCCGAGCGTGTACAAAATTTGAATTGCTGCTCATTTTGCATGCATCACTGGCGAATTAACGCTTTTGACGGTGGTTGCCAAGCTTCGCCATGTAAAACAAGCAGATTGTCCGGTATTGTAATGTATGGTATTTGCTTAACTTGATAATGTGCAAGTGCAAGTATTTAGTTGACAGCAATGAAATTTTAAGATTTTTCGTTAAAAATTTGTTAAAGCTGTGTTTTCACAATATTATTTTTAATTTTCTTTTAAGGTTCATGAAATCCAAAAACATATTTTTCGTTTTTGTTTGATAAACAAAAAGTTACTTTCGCACAACCCTAGAATATTTTAAAACTTATTTTCAAACTTAAATATAAAAATATATATGTGTAGTTTTTAAACTCACACTCCCTCCCACTCTGAAATATACAGTATCAATGTGCAGCCCTACGTGTGCTGAAACGCACGAGCCGCGACTGCAAAAAGGACGAACAGAAAACCATATAAATTGTAGCATAAAATACGGCACCAGGATTCTGGCACTTGGCGAGTCCAAGTCTGAAAATCGGGAAAGAAGGGGTGCAAGTAGTTAATATAACTGCACAGTAAATACTTTTTTACTGCCTACCCCGATTCGAATAAATATACCCTTGATGGCAACATATCAGAAAAATTGGGGGGTTGAGCCCCACACACACTCACTTCACTTGTTTCACATTAATTGGGTTTTAATCCGTGGAATAAGGGGCGCATGTAGGGTCTCCGACCTGCAGTTCCCATTGATGCCCCAATGTGGCCTTCATTTGCCCGACGTTTCCTCTATCGGGTTTGAAATTAGAAGTACTTAGCCAGCCTGAATGAGCATGCCCGCAAAAGTAATATCGTCGGAGCATGAAAGCGGGATGGCTGCTTGATGCTTATGGTAGCATGGTGGCTTCGCTGGCCGCCTTCCTAAATCGAGTTTCAGTCTGCAGCGTTTACGGCAGCCGCCCGCGGTTCAGGCGCTGTGAACACGATAGAGAAGCTGTACGACCTGAGCAGAGGTGGCAGGACGAACGGACACAAGGAGCTGGGGAAGCAGCATGCATCACAATATTTATGTTTACACTCCATGTTGCGAATTATTTCCCTGCTGTGCCCCTAAACTCCCGTAGACTTTGCTCGAAATAACACACATTGGTTGTAAACATCTGTGTACTTCCCTTCCACCAAAATACACTGTTCATGTATAACAGGGAAAACACAAATTAAACAGTTTAACGTTACCTGAGCGGTCAGGGAGAGTAAAGAAGGCGTCGTCTGGCGACTGTGTTAATAAATGTCAGAATATTACACAATATTCCTATTTCGAATAAAATGAGCGCAAGCTCACTGGGTGAGCACGAAGTCACAGTTCTCAGGATCGTGGGCAAAACGACCATGTGGCTGTATCCCCTGACAGGAAAACGTTATATATAACCTCGGTATTCAGGCTCCCCAGCACACCTTAGTATTAAATTTTACCTTATAAATTAAGGATGCCTCCATGAGGTGTTAATGACGGATAGGGCCAAGGCCCGAAATTACAATACTAAATGAGAACTCACAAGTTTCAGTTAACTGAAGTAAATTGTATTGCCGAAAAGTGTACACAGTTACATGTATACAATGCCAATTAAAGCAGACCTGACTCACAAGGCATAACAGCGGCAATTACTGTACAAAAAGGCCAAGGGTAGTGCGAAAACTTGCAATAGTAATTAAATCTCCGGGGTCGGTAAATTGAGCTGACGGAGAGGTATTGCGAACTCAGGGAAGACTGTTGGTAAACTAAATAAACGTTTCTGTAAATTACGTTAACATATTGCAGTTAAGTGTTCAGAACAAAGTATGAAAGTCCTCCGCGATGCGACGCACGTGCAGCACCTAAGACCTGTGGAATCAGACTGCTAGGTGTAGTGCGGGTGAACCCTGTCACCGCCGAGAGCTCGCGCCATCCCGCGACGTATGTTAGTTTACTGACCTCATTACATAAACACGTAAAACACACAGACAATAGCGCCCTTCAATGTTCGGGATGGACATCACTTAGCTTGAGGAGGGTTCAGATTTCTTTCTTAAGCACTAATTTTAATACAAAACATGATTATGTGGTGCCTTGCAGAGCACGAGGGAAATGTGGGTCTGTTAGGTTTTGGGGCATTGTATGACCGGAACGGTCAGGTTGAAATAAGTACTAATTATTTCCCACATCACTAATTGGCTTGATTAGGCACACAATTGCACTCGGAAAATTATAAAGAACACTTCAAATATCCTAGCCTTGCTACTCTACACATCATTAAATATGTGTGTGGCATACATTTATTCTGCTATTACTTCGCAATCCCCTAAGGGCCAATTTCACGAAAATTTTACCGTGGGCAATAAATTCTAATACTATTTCAAATACATTCTAACACTTGATTCCTATCCTAATTACACAGATCTTTCTAGGGACACCACCTTCACTCGGTTGGATCACTCGGTATCAGGTCATGAGCCATTCCCAAGTGAACGATGCAGACACCCATCGGGACGCACGACGTGCGTGTTCCATCTGTCGCACTGGTTCAGCGATTGTGGGCCGATGATGTGATGACAGTGGTCGTTCCAGACCACGAAGGAGTGTTACACGTAAAGGTCCATGACCTATGCTCACCTGGTAGACTGTACAGTGCTAGTGTGGAAGCATGCGCCACTCACACATATAATTAATTAATTAATGTTTAAGATTTCTCAAGCGATGATATTCCCGGGGAAGGTGATGCAGCTTTTCTGGGATTTAAATAAAATGTTCCAATTAAGTATACTCTTGTATAGGAATAATTACTAGAAGAAGAGTGATTACGCCTGGAGCATCCTACCTCACATGGAGGATTGGCACATGACTGATAAGAGTTCAACCTGCTAAGTGCCATAATATTTTCAACATTTTAAGCTAATGCATGAAAACACATTCCAAACACATAAAACCAAACAAAAACTTACAATGCACTGAAAATTACTGCGTTTCCCACATCTGCCAGAGATCGTTCGTCCCGCCATGCCCTCAACTTATACCTGAACTTAGGGTGCAGCCACCCTGAACAAGCAGACATTTTCCATGATGTTTTAAATACTATGCACCATTTTTATATGTATTGCCTATATGCTTTCTACACAGGCGAAGTTCTCGACCATGCCTGCCATGACATCCAGTAGCATCATGAATCTGAGTGGAGAGGTAGTTCGAGTGGGGCCTCTTCAGGCGTACATATTTTTTGCCAGTCAAGAAATGTATCAATAGCAAATTATTTTATTGGGAACCGTAGCATATATGTTCATTACTTGAAGGGCATCTCCCCCTCCCATGCCTCAGGAGTCTTTTATACTCCTGAGGCATAATTATTTACATGTAATATCATGAAAACTTCATGCCGTTTTTCACTGTGTAGGAGCTCCATAAGCCGTAGTCGGGAAACATCTGTCATATGTACCTCAGACAATGGCGACATCAAATAAACCGTCTTGTGACGAAATATTTGCCAAATGTCTTTAGTTGTCTGGCCACTCCGTGGTCGCATAACCTTTTATTTCACCTCAGGGGAATTGTGCCATAATCTACCATATTGTTATTGACAATTTTGGGATTGCCCGTAAAAATCCTAGTATAGGTGTCAATATGTGTTGGAAGGGGCTGAAACACCTCACACTAGCCTAGGCATCTTAGATTATAGCTGATCATCCGATTCTGGACCATCAAGGGAAATCACATCGAAGGATAGTCGTCTGCACGCCCTCCAATCTTGTGCTCTCTAAGCTGGCACCCTAGGGAAAATTATCCTTTGCCTTGTAGGCTTCTGCCTCAGGCTTGCGCCATACACACACAACTCTTAATTCTCCTACTGTCCGAACCTAGCAACACATCAAGACACTCAAAGAAGAAATAAAATAGCAACTGTTATCCTTCAATAATTATGATATAATTTTCAATCAAATGTTAAAGGATATTAGAAATTAACTATAAATTTTAACAAACTCAAAAGCTTGCTGGAGCCATCTATTAAGCACCTGTCACGCACCTGTCACATTGTTAAATTTTCGCCTTTAATTATATTTGACAATAAAATTTGAAGACAGTTCCATAGTTTTAGAGTTGCAAAAAGTATAATATAAAAAATTTAAATTGGAATTGGATTTGAACATGCATAAAAACATCATTGTTGTAATATTAAGTATTATGTCTATGAAATATCGATTGTTAACACTTAGTATTATATATTTGTAAAGTATATACTCTTTGTATTTGTTATTAGCCTTTTGGGAGTATTAAATTAATTAATGTAACGACTAGCAAGGGGTTGAGATGGTTCTTATCACATATCCTGTCTTAACAAGTAATTTTTTATCATGGTGGCAGTGGTGTTCGCATTTTGACCTTAATGTTTTCCGTGACTCGGATGTATAATTTATTCGAGTGTTGCCTTTTTGTTCAAAGATGCCCGACAGCACCGAGCAGCCTACATCTGTGCTTGGTAGTGGCAGAAAAATGGCTGTTCTATATTGTGGCTTGGATGGGTACGCCATGCTGTCTCGTGGCCACATGGAGTGGTGTGCATGTGCTGCTGGAAGGGCGAGAGAGGAAGCTCGGCCGCATGTACCCTGGAATGAATGTGGCAGCAGCATGCTGAGCTCAGGCGTGCACTGTTGGCACACAAACCACTCACTCCCGGGATCACACCACTTGCTCCGGTTGGCGCACTGTCGATGGGTCCACATCCAACAGCTGTCATAACATATGAGTTCTGAGTTTGTTCCCTGGTATTGGGCTTGTTGACATTGCTCGTATTAGTTGTTGGCGACACCGAATTTAGCTGGTTGACTGACTTCAGAGAAAACAACAGGTGGACATGGTAGTTCCTAACCCCATACACAATGGAAAAATATTTCTGTATTGACAGTGGCAAGTTCCTGCTGTCTCATGCAATTATCAGGGTACACATCGCGGCACCGAATGCATGCAAGGGTGGTTTGGTTAAGTCCATTACACCAATCCACATTGTGGCATTTTCCAACTGTTCTCCGAAATTTGGTTGGAACAATTATTTGATTTTTCACTGTGAACTTGCAGCTTGCTGTGTCACATACAGGATCGATGGTACCCTAGACCTATTGAGGTCTCATACTACGATCACACAAATTGGCCATTTGGCAAGGGGTAGTGTGCGCCATTGCCTCGGAACACAGTTCACTGTTTCTTCGGTCAATGTCCCCGTGCAGTCTCTGGCCTTCTATGGGGTTGTCACGTTGTCAGGTGCTATATTTAAGTTGCAGTACTCTAAATGGATCTGGGTCTGGTAGTGGACGCACATCTTTCAAGCACTATGCCATTGGAGATATGCCACTCTATCAACCCAGTATCATGTAGATGTTGGGGGGGGGGAAGTCCATGGTTTCATCCAGCCGATCATCGCCAAGGGTCGACTAACCACCTGGCCTGCTGCTGCCTTCCCTGCACCGCATGTGGGAGAGGTGATCCACCCAAATTGAGGTAGGGGTGACATCATGCATGCATGATGCCAGCTGCTGCCTCCCTTATCTCACCCGGTGGGGTGAGAGAGGGTGGTTTGGATGGTGCTCCTCAAAATGACAGTGTTAGGTTCCATTACCATTGTGGAGCTGGTTGGCTGATGGTCACCACAGGGTTGATGTGTTTCAGGTGCTGGTGTGAAGATCTGTTGAATGATGCTGGCCCTGCCCACTTCGAAGTGCAAATTGGAAATTAGGAGTGCAGGAATTTTTGCCTGGAGTTTCGAGATGTTGGCCGAAAAACCTATGATTTACAAAGGAAAACTTGAAATGTAAAATTTTCACTTGTAATAACAAGGATAGGTTCACATGTTCAGGTTAGGCGTAGGACAGGTTTTACATGATATAAGAAAATCAGTTTATTAACTTGGAAGTATAAGCCACACAGTCTGCAAAGCCTCAAGAAGGGCGACACATGACAAGAAGTCAGCATCTCAGGAGCGGGGAGAAGGAAGTATACACTTACAGTGGTGGGTTTCGGAGTACAATTAGAATTTTAATGGGTGCCACAGCATGAGGGAATCATCTAATGGTGGATCGTTCTCACTCGTGGCTCCCCCTAGATCACCTTGCAGTAAGGTGACATCATCGATAATAATGTATAAAGTCTTGCCTGTGCTTAACTACAAGGGTGTTGGCCCCCTCATACACCTTTAATTATCACATGAGACTGTTGGATTGCTGTCTCACAAGCCAAAAACACAACCAGTTCAACATCGGTAAGTGTAGTGTTGCAGTGGATAGAAGACCCATAAAAGGTTATATGATCGTGAAGCAACCAGCATTGAAATAAAACAATTACTCGCACTTCATTGACTTTACTCACAGGTATTTGCTCCTGTNATCGTGAAGCAACCAGCATTGAAATAAAACAATTACTCGCACTTCATTGACTTTACTCACAGGTATTTGCTCCTGAGAAGCATGTGCATGGTACTTTGCGCCTAAGGCACCTCAGCAGCCTACACTGTAAAAATGGCATTTGTGCCATTGAAAATAAATCAATGTCATAAATCCCCAGTGTGATTCTNTCAGCAGCCTACACTGTAAAAATGGCATTTGTGCCATTGAAAATAAATCAATGTCATAAATCCCCAGTGTGATTCTATCTGGCGGGGTTGAAAGCGAAACGAAATAATTAAGTTCCAGAAAAAGTTAACAATATTGACATTCTAAATCCTGGCACAAAGCATTTGAAGGGCCCAGGGGTGCGTGGTGTGCATCCACTCCCATTGCACATGTATAACTAACAAAACGAGAATGGTGCAGACCCTGAGGAACTCGGCTCGAAAGCGTGCCAGTTGTACATAAAAATACATTGGCACTTCGATTTGGAAAATAAACACATACTGATGCATACATAAAGCACTACACTTCACAAAATTACACTATTAAACATGTAATCGAGCATGGCTGCCCACGACCCCTCTAGGGTCAGAGTGGATGTGCCCATCGCCAGCCACCTGTTACCTCCTTATAGTAAGCAAACAAAAAGGGCGATAGTGATTTTCATATTGATGCCTGGTGGCTGTATGGTGTTGGGTTAGGTGGAGTTGTGAGGGGTGATAAAAAGATGTTAGGTGATTTTTGAGGTTAGATACCCAACTATATCCCATCGAATGGCAGAGTCGATGATTGATGATGTTGATGATGATGATAAACTCAGGTTACAGTGGGCCATTCGCCAGGATGTACACAGTCCCTCTGTGAATTGTTCAACATTGATAATCCCCTTAGGCTATGAGAGTCAGACGTTCCTCAAGCCTAATACTTATGTCTTGCTGTACTGTGGGCATATTCAATTTGGCCCACATACCTTTAACTGCAAAAGCTCTGAGTTGAACATACTGAATTACGGTGATTTAAGTTAGGAGAAGGTGGGTTGTAGGGAACCCGTTCACCGAAATTGCCTAAGGTGGTGCATAAATGAAAGACACATAATATGAGAACTCCCATCTAATTATTCTTGCACAGAAATACTTCAGTTTGTAATAACTTAAATAGTTTCTGGGCTGCGAGCCCTCCAGATAGGCCATGCTGTTCAAAAACAGGCGAAAAATGGCAGCAATGCAATTACGTGTAATTGACCCTTCGCCGGGCAATTTAAGACCTGGGAAAGAAGGGNCAGGCGAAAAATGGCAGCAATGCAATTACGTGTAATTGACCCTTCGCCGGGCAATTTAAGACCTGGGAAAGAAGGGGTGGTGACTCTGGGTAACATATAAACTAACATTTCCAGAAAAGTTATGTTACTATTAATACAGTAACTTATTTGATGCATGCGATAAGGCCAGCCCCTTGAGACAAAGAGCAGCGATACGATTTGGCGAGCTCGCGAGTCTGCGGACTATGGTGGCATTCGGATAGCCTGGAACTACTTCCTGCATAGTTAAAACTTGCAAAAACTATTTAAAACATAAACATTTGCATAAAAATCAATATAAAAAAGTTTACAATATCATTCTGGACACATAACATGTGCAATTTGACCCTCATTGTACCAAATGAGGGTGAAACAACTACAGATGACAAACATGCAAATCTAAAGATTTAATTTAATAAAATACTAAAAATCGCTTCTAGAGGCATCTCTCAATGTCCACGCCATTAATGTGTATTTTATTTGATCGAATAAATATTTCTGCATTTTTCTCTAAAAATTGGCATGCTGAACTTTTCATACCTCGCTCCACCTGGAAGGCGAACCACCGGGGAAGGTAGAAGTTGCTAGGATGTTGTGTTGCACTGCCTTACACTGCTATCCCCTCCACTCTCACACATGACTCTGCACTACACTTCAGCATTCTACCATGCACACGCACACTGGTGACAGGGTGGTGTTGGTTGATGTGGTGTGGTAGGTGCGGAGGACACGCGGCATGCCAAACGGTCTGAGGCAGAATGTCGTCCTGCGTCAAATGCCGCCTCATGCAGAGACCATTTGCAGACTGTGCATCATCAGGCACTGCAGAAAAAGTAATGGTCCCACGAAACCAGGCTCATAGGGCGTACAAGGCCTTATGGTTGCCTGGACAGTGGTGGTGCAGCTGCTACTGGTGCTAGTAGTGGCATAGGTGCCCTGTTGCAGTGGTTGATGTGGTGGCATCACTAAAGATAAGGCATGCCCACACTGGCCGACATCTCCATCGTGGACAGTGGGAGGAGGCGACTTGACTGCCTCGTTGCCCTCGCTGTCGCCGTCAGAGCTACTGCTGTTGTTGCTGCTTCACCGACCCCACTGCCACTGGTAACGACACAGGCTGACAGTGACCGGGGGGTTGATCACATGGTAGTGACCCCTCGACTGGCAGCTGCATCCCTGTGCGGTGCTGCCCCAGTGCTACACCCCCTCGCCCGAGGTGGACACCCCTGGAAGCTGCCCTGATCCAGTCGACAGTGCAGCAGGAGAATCCAGAGTGGCATCCGTAGAGGACGTGATGACAGGCTGGAGGTTCCCATCGAGATGGGCGCCGCGACACCAGGCATCGCGACACAGGTAGGCCGTGGTGTTGTTGCTGCTCCTTCTTGCTGGGTGAACACCTGTGATGGTATTGGCATGGGAACATCAATGCCGGATGTCACTGCACTGTCTGCACTGATAGGGCTCCTGCCTCGACGACCCCTGGTGAGCATCTGGATGTCGGGTGTTGTCGGGCTTGTGGGCCCTTGTACCTGCTCATCCGAGAGAGGTGCTGATGCTGCATGGCTAGCATGGTGGACCTCGCCATTGGGGTCGCTGTTGGGGGCACATCGACACCTGGTGCAGCATCGTCATCAACATCATCTGGTGCTATGCCTAAGTCGTCCCTTTGCACCTTAACACTTCTTCTGCTAAGTCAGACAAGATAGGGGGTGGGTCCTATTACCTCTGCAATCATGTGTGGCCCGCTCCACATTGTCACGAACCCCACGCAGAAATGGTTGAGGGCTATGGACTGCGAGTGCGCACTGATGTAGACGTGTTGTCCTGGTCGTAGGCGAGGTGGTGGTCGTATGGTGGTGGGCAGACACCACGAATATATCCTTGCTGGTGAGTGTCACTCACATCGGGTGTCAGTGTCTGCTGAATCACCATCGTCTATTGCCTGCGGACAGCTGAATTCTCCGGGCAGGCAGAGTTCGAGTGTGCATCCGCAAGATATCGGCAGGTAACTGTGACTCGGCTGTGTTGACGCGCCATTGGACGGTGAAGAGGTCATCAGGCAGATGGTTGGCCCAGGTGGTGCGTTGGTCACCCACACAGAGCCACAACTGCGTCTTCAGTTCCAGTTTGCGGCACTTCATGGGGTTGGCACGAGGGTGATAAATTGCCACCTTTAAGTGTTGCACTCCCCTATGGGTACAAAGATCGCTCCATTTTCTGTTTGGTAAACTGAGTGTCGTTATCTGTCAGTAAATTCTGAGGATATTCCCACCTGGGGAAGAAGTCACTACAGGACCTTGGCAACACTCGTTACTCGTGTGCTGCTAATGCGATACGCCTCGACCCACATGGAGAGGTTGTTGGTGACCACCACAATGAACCTACAGATGTTCTGGGGTAGGGCCCATTGAGGTCGAGGGATACAATCTTGAATGGCTTGGTCGGCAGTCATGGATGTTGTTGGACCCTGTCAGCTCATCGTGCTTTAAAGTGTTTGTATTTGGTACATTGTTGCATGTGTCTGAGCACATGTTTTGTTAGACTGTGCCAGAATAAGTTCTAGCACAGGTTTCTGATCGTCTGTTCTGTCATCGCGTGTCCTGGAGTACTACTGTAGTATGTGTGCTTCAAACACTTTCTCTCTCGTGCTCGGGGGAACAAACAGGTGCCACACATCTCGGTTATTGGGTACACAGGTCTCTAATCGTCCATTCAATACCTGCCAGCACTCGACAATCCCACTTGCACAATGGTCCCGGTATTCTCGGCTGTGGGCGCATCCCAGCTGCGCATTCCCGATCGCTCGATACAGTTCGTGCACAGTGTTGTCGTCACCATCGGCACTTATCATCTAGACTCTCTCTGACTGGCTCCTGCGAGGCGGTTGGTGGCAGAATCTCCTCCCATTATACATCGTCCTGCACCACGACATCGGTGCCTGGCGACTTAGACAGACTTTCGGCGAGCTGGTTCTCGCTACCTGCGACATGCTCCACCTCAAATGTGTAGGCTTGGAGGAGCAATGCCCAGTGAGTCAGCATGATGCATGTCTCGCATGTGGTGTGGAGCCATAGCAAGCATCGGTTGTCTGTGCGAAGCACGAAGAATTGGTACTCAAGGTATGTGCGCTACTTCTTGATCGACTACACGATGGCCAAACACTAACTTTCGTTGACTTTTTATCTTCATTATGTAGCTCCAAACTTGACTCTAGCATAGTCAATGAAATGACACTCGTCGTTGACGCCACAATGGTAAAGGACTGCTCCGAGTCCTTGACTTGCATCGGTCTGCCGGTAGATGTATTTCGTCGGTTCATACATCGCCAAGGTAGGGCACTCCCGAAAATGTGCCTTGATACTCTGGAATGTGTCGTCGGTGATGTTGTCCCAATGGAACCGCCTCTGTGTGGACAGCAGGTCCGCGACTGGAGCGGGGATGACGGCAAAGTCTCGGATGTATTCCAGGAGCCAATTGATGAGACGAAAGGGCTTTCTTAGCTGCTTGCGTGTGCGAAGTTGTTGGCACTCGTCAATCAATCACAGGTGTTCGGTGTTTATTCTGTTACCTTCTTCATTGACGATGTGACCCAGCACAGGTGACAAGTGGTATAGATGTTCTCGAATTTCAGACCAGACGACGACGTCATCGAAGTATGCGAGAATGAACTCTCCGACAAGCCCATCCAGCACTCGTGCCATCATCGACTGAAATGTCACAGGTGCACATTTCAGGCTGAAAGGCATGGCACAGAACTGAAAGTGGCTCCCGTCAGGGGCCATGGAAGCTGTTCTACCACAGTATTCTAGCTTGACAGGTACCTGCCAATAGCCACTCTTGAGGTAGAGGGATGGCATTACCTTAGTGCGCCCCAGCGAACTTAGGGCGTCCCTGACACTGATGTAAAGTACAACGTACTGTATGTCACTAGGCGAAAGACAACACAGAATCTCCAACTATTGTCTTTCTTTGGTATAGTGTTATTGTGTTCTTGTATTCACTATTCATGTGTTCAATGATGCCATCACTTAGCATTTGGTGGAGCTACTGTATTATAATATGTGCTTGATGTAGTAAATAACTGCATGGTGGTGTACAATGGGTTTGTCTTGCACTATCGGTATGACATATTCAGCTATTGTGGATCGACGAAGGGCATCTTGTGCTGCAAACATGCCTCGTCTCTCGTCAAGAAGTTGCTGAAAAGCTGCCCGGTGTTCGGGTGGTGTATTGTTATCAAAGTCAGCTAGTGAAAAAGCTGGTACTGCATCGGCTGGTCGCCGGTCAAGGTTAAAACCTGTGCATCGCTCGTTCAGGCCAAAATGGACACGACATGCTGCTGGTTCAACTACAGTGATTTGTTCAGTAAGCCACAGTATACCAAGTATGGCATCTTCCCTAATATCCGTGGTAACTGCTGCTGTGGATATTGTTTCAAGGTCATGTATGCGAACTGTCACTGTTTCTTAACCCAGAGCTGTGCTGGTATGTTGGTTCGTGGCTAAGTGAACTACGTGTGCAGCTGGAGTGTTATCTGTAGGGTGCATCAAACCAGGTTGTATGAAGTTATGTGATGCAGATTTATATATTAATGCGTGGCAATTATGAACGTTTATGAACACTAGGATACAGCTGAATTGTGATTGGCTGCTATTGACCTGGTTGGTGAGCACTATTTGCAGTGTCAAGTTGGTAGTACTGCCTGAAACTAAGGTACCTGGAACGTCCGGCTCACTTACGCCCACTTTTGTCGTTTCCTGCACTGTTTACACTCGCATCTTCTTGTGAACTACGAAGATGTGGGTTGTCAGTGCATGCACTGAGCCAGTAATACTATTGACCTTCACAATAGTGGCAAGTTGTAGGAGGTAGCTGGTTCCTGTCCCACTTCACATTTTGCACATGCGCACTCTCACTCGCACTGTTCTTTTTGTTGTCACTTGCCTTTGTGTAGGTAGCTGTTTTGGTTGCTGAGCCTGTTAAGTTATCTCTGTGTTGGCCGAAATAATTGGATTTGTTTTTACTGTTGGCTTGGCTTTACCCACTTGCACTGTCACATGGTTGTTAGTGGTTCCATTATGCAGCACTTGAGTCGCGTTTGTGGCGTGGTTGGCATGGATTCCGATCCAAGATGATCGTGGCATGCATGAGTTCGTCAAGTCCGCTTTTGAGCAGAGGCACCAACACAGCACGGTACTCCAGATGCACATTTATCTGCAAATACTTCAAACACTTCACATTCCAGGAGGTGGGGATGAAAACATTGGATAAGGTCAATTTTCCAGGTTATGAACTAGTTTAGTTTTTCGGTTGAATGCTGCTCTTCTGATATCAATTTGTTCTGTGCTTGAAATGAGGTAAAAGCCCCTCCAAAATGGCACTGAAAAGCATGGAAGAACTCCTCCCACTGTATTCCATTTTGGTGATTGACTGCCACCAGGAACACGCTTCTCCGGAGAGTTGCACTCCAACCCAGCCATGGTCATACGCGATGTGGATGCCGAACCCGTCAGTAGTGGTCAAGAACAATAACCATACCTCGCAACTGTCCTCCCTACACACGCATGGAGGTGTGAACCGAACAGTGGTGGAGGAGTTGTGCTTGCCTGCCCACGTGGCCTGGAGCATCCATCGATATCCCTCCCCTACCCAGATAGTGCCGGAGAGTGGAGGGAGTGAGTGCTACTGCACCCACCTACCCGTGGAGCATTTTGAAAAGGTTTTGAAGGAGGGGAGGGGTAATGTGACCACACGATCCCAAAATGACCAAATTGCTCCACGTGCCTTGCATCATGTAAACATTGCCGAAGGTTGGTTTTGGCATGCTTTTACTCCATGTGGTGTGGCATCTCTGAGCATCGCTCTTGCATCTGGTTGGCATCAGAGCATCGTCCCAGGCTGTTCACACAGCTCCTGCCATGCTCTTCATGTTGTCGAGGGGGAAATATGTGGGGGAAATGCTTAAAGAGGTGTTGAGATGACGGAAAATTTAGAGGTTCCTGGGTCCAAAAAACTTAAAAGGTATGACGAGGGAAAACTATGCTACTCAGAAGGGCGACAATATGATGCCTGGGGGCTGAGTGGGGTTGGGTCAAGTGGAATTGTGAGGGTCGGTACAATGGTGTTAGACGATTTTTTATGTTGGATGCCCCACTAGATGCCAGACTCTGTCGGATGGCAGAGACAATGATTGATAATTATGTACGCAGTCCCTCGGTGAATTGTTGAATATTGATGAGCCCCTCAGGCTATGAGAGTAAGACATTCCATATGCCTGCTACTTATATCTGGCTGTACTGTGGGTCCATTCAGGTTGGCCCACACTCCTTTAACTGCAAAAGCTTTTAGTTGAGCATATTGAATTATGGTGATTTAAGTTAGGAGAAAGCAGATTGTAAGGGACCCTTACCCGAAATTCCCTAAGACAGATAGTATACAAACTTCCATGTGATTATTTTTGCACAGAAATACATCACAGTTTGTAATAACTTAAATAGTTTCTGGTCTGCGATCCCGAACAGATACGCTGTGCTATTCAAAAGGAGCAAAAAAATGGCTGCAATGGAATTACGTGCAATTCATGCTTCCTTGGGCGATTTAAGTCCTGGGAAAAAGGGGTGGCCAATCTGTGTGAGAAATAAGCAAACTGTTCCAGAAAAAAAACGATTTTACTAGTGATACACTAACTGTTTGAAGCAAAAAGATGAAGTTACCAGGACTGCACACGCGACANGATTATTTTTGCACAGAAATACATCACAGTTTGTAATAACTTAAATAGTTTCTGGTCTGCGATCCCGAACAGATACGCTGTGCTATTCAAAAGGAGCAAAAAAATGGCTGCAATGGAATTACGTGCAATTCATGCTTCCTTGGGCGATTTAAGTCCTGGGGAAAAGGGGTGGCCAATCTGTGTGAGAAATAAGCAAACTGTTCCAGAAAAAAAAACGATTTTACTAGTGATACACTAACTGTTTGAAGCAAAAAGATGAAGTTACCAGGACTGCACACGCGACACGACCAAGCTCTTGAGACACTTATCGGTGACTGGATTTGGCAATCTCTTGAGACTGCGGACTATGGCAGCATTCAGCTCGCCTGGAACTACTTCCTGCGTAGTTAAAACTTACAAAAACCATTTAAAACATAAACACTTGCTTAAAAAATACTGTTAAAAATTACACAATATAATTCTGGACACATAACACTTGCAATTTTACCCTGGTGGCAGGAAATGAGGATGAAACAACGCAGATGACAAACATGTTAATCTAAAGATTTAATGGAATAAAATACTAGAAAATGATTGTAGGGATGTATTTTAACGTTTACACTCTTGGAGTGTATTTTATTTTATTGAATAATATGTTTGCACTATTCCCCACAAATTTACATGTTGATCATTTCTTACCTCGCCCCATGTGTTTTCTATACTCCAAGAGATGTTAAAGGGGGTGGGAGATGTGGTAGGTTGTTGCATGACACTACCTAAAACAACAATGCCATAAATTCAAGCACACGACTCTGCACTACACTCCAACATTCCGTTGTCCACACTGGTCATGCGGTGGTGCTGATTGATGCTGTGCGGTTGAGGTGGAGGACATGTGGCATAGCAATTGGTGTGAGAGGAAGTACGACAGCCTGCATTAATTTAAACTAATTAAAAAGTCTTATATGTAAACAAACCAGCTATAAATGCAACGGAGTGGGAGAGACAGTCCGAGGCCAGAGAAAATTACACTGTTTTTGCTTTTAATTGCCAATTCATATTCTTGTTGGTTTTTAATTTACTGATGCAAAATAATATATAAGTGTAATTCTCTCTTCTGGTGCTTTATGTATGAATAGGTAGGTGTTTATTTTCCTAATCAAAGTGCAAGTGAATTTTTATGTTCAACTGGCATGCTTTCGAGCAGGGGACATCGCTGGCTCCGCCTCGCTTGTACAGTTTGTTCTACACATGTAATGAGAGTGGATGCACACTCCATGCCTTTGAGCCCTTCAGCTTCTTTGTGCCAAGCTTTAGAATGTCAATAATGATAACTTTTTCTGGAATTTAATTATTTATTTTACATAGCTTGGGGGACAGGCTACTCTCAACCCAGCCAGCGAATCGCGCCATGAGTTTACTACAATAATTAATTTTATCGGCACATGCCAATTTTTACAGCATAGACTGCTGGCATGCCTTAGCCGCCTGGACCATGTACATGCCTCTCAGATGGAAATACCAGTGAGTAAATTCAATGAAGTGTGAGTAATTGTTTTATTTCACTGCCGGTTGCTTCACGACTATGTAACCTGGCCATCTAACAGTCTCACATTATATTTACAGCCGTATGAGGGGGCCAACGCCCTCGTAAATAAGCATAAGCAGGACTTAACATTATTGTCGATATCACCTAGTCGTAAGATATTACCTAGTGGTTTCACTTAGTATACTGGCGAGGTTTTAGGCCACCTCGCATGCCTTAATTACACTTTACTGCATTAGATTGCAGAGTCCGAAATACAGTGAGGGGTAGAGTAAATTAAATGCTCATGGTGATTTAAGATATTTACTTGCTATTCTTATACATAAGCATTTACGCTAATATATATTACAAGTTGATGGGGATCCGGCACTCTGGTCTGCTGGTGACCATTACTGCAGAAGTAGCCCAAGCCATGTAAATTATTGATAATATGCATAGCGCGTTAAACTCTGATTAAAACCAGGGAAAGGAGACGGTAGTCCCCTCGGCACTAAAAACGCAAATGTCCTGGTTAATTAGCATTACTATTGATGAAGAAGGTGGTTACAGCAAAAGTTTTGGGTACCGCCGAGGGGGTCCACATCGAGCGAAACTTCCGTGCTGCTGGTTAGGCCGAGTGCTGAAGTCAGACTAAATTCATGGCCCAGGCTTCTGCTGAGGGTAGTCGAAGCCAGCACCAAAAATTATGTGAAAATTGACATGTACTCTCTTAGGGCTAATGAATATGCTACAGAATACAATTCACTGTTTAGTTATATGTTGATGACATCCCCATGATTAATTATGTGATAATTATGTTTGTGACTGTGAGAACTTAAGAGATGCCACAACACTAGAAAAATAAATAAAAACAATGAGGCCTTGATAGGCAGCCTGCTGTGAAAACATATCACAATTCTTTTAAGCATTGATCAAAAATACAATTAATGAAATAACCAGAATAGCGGTAAACTGAATTTATATTTTAGTTTTAAGAAAAATTTCTTAAGGGAAATTCAGTATCCGGATTTTTTCCACCAATGGTCAAGTGTTTCAGCTTGGGTGGACTAGACGAGTCCATTCCTAAGAGAAATGTGGGTAGTTTACGCTCGTTTGAGGTTTTAATAAAAGAGTTACACTAATTAATTTTCCTACAGCATTTTGAACACTTTGTACTTCTTCAGGATTTTAACCACCACTATTTAACCGCACTTGGTGTCACGTAGCACTATTATTCCAGCCAGCAAGCCTGTCTATGTTACGCAGGTAGGAAGGATGCAGGTTTGTCGCTGCATGATCTGCACCGATGTTTCCTCAATTTGCTGGAGCGCCAGACAGCTGTGGCTTTCGGGGGACACCATATTGGACCACTTGTTATTTCTCCCCAAGAGTTACCACTTGAGGTAAACATGGCAAGACAGTCACTTGAGTCACATAGTACATGACGACAAGGCGGGTGTGTTCCATTCTAGTTGACCCATACTGACGTACTCTCGACATTTATTTTGTGTGTGGAGTTTTTTTTATTACGAGAATACTAATGAACATATTAATTAATTTTGTTTTTGTGCATTTTTTTTAGAATTTTGGCATTTGTAAATGATGTAGTCGAGGTGACCCAGGGCAGGTTGAGTGTAGAATTGCCCGGTGCCATAACTCAGTGAAGAGTTAGTGACGTGGTACGGTCGGATGATGGACCAGGGGACATGGGTGCCACCATCAGTTTGCAGATGATGTTGTCGCGCACATGATATTACACTACTTACACCTTATGACGAGACTGTAGACTATCCTGTAAGCCTGAAATATCTCAGAACAATTGTGGGAGATACTACATAAGCTATAGCATCCTACGTGTCCCGGAGAACAATTAATCAAAACTCATTGATTTTTGTAAAGCTGTTTATTCGCTGTGCTTCATTATGTATGAATAACGAAAGAAAACAAACCCAGCACTTACGGCCTGCCGGTGACCTTAGCATGACAATGAGCGTGGTGTTATGCGGAAATGTGGTAGTGTTAAACTCTCTGGTGAGAGTGCAGGTACAGAAAAGAAAGAAATCAAATATTCCAGTTTATTAAGTTACTATTGCAATGAAGTGTTATCAGCCTAAATGATGGTACTGAAGGGGTTTGCAGAGCAGGCGACCAATGCTGTCGTTCTGGCTCGAGTGCTTAGACGAACTGGACGAGTAGCTTTGGCTTCCGTCCCAAGAGACGAGAGCCAACGTCAAACGCCGAATGGTAAAACATGACATCAGTACTATGTAACATAATGGCAATGGTGAGAAATTGTATAAATTAAATTAAACACATTGGTGACACCCCTGTTGATTAACAAATGTCTGTTAAGGTTGATGTTGTGCCCTTGACAGAGAGTCTCACTGCACTTAATGAAATCTTACTATGATGGAGGCCTTTATAGGCAATCTCCCTCTATGAAAGCATAATTGCTCTTTTATAAATAAACACTAAATACACAACTACACTTTCTATTGAAAAGTTTATGTATTTCATTTCCTGTGACGTGTTTGTATTTCATTGCCTACAGTGTGCCAGGTGACTGTCTTGTGAAGGTATGGACGAGTCCACCTGGGAAAAGGGGTGTGGATTACCATGCTCGATTGCTCTTAATACAATAAAACACACCCCTAACTGTAGCTGTGAATGAGATGACGATGTTTGATGTATTTAGAAAAATGCTGTGTATTATTGGTTACACTTTGGGACACTTAGCACTTCAGTTTCGGCCTACAGGCCATCTGACGCCATTTGGTGGTGTGTAACGACGTATGTCGTGGTGCGAACTGCTACGACATAATGACATATGGCCCTTACACCCAATGGTTGTGACTTTGAGGTTAAACACTATTTCGAATCGCCTACTAATTTATTAAAAGAGTTACCTTTTGTAGTAAATAGTAAGGTGGTCTCTTGCATCATGTTTCTTTCATCATGTCTCTTGCATCACCTATTTGCAAGAAGGTGCAAGTCCTGTTACTGTCAACCTGCACTATGCACTCTTGGCTTGATGTAGTTGGTGCGGCCCGGTGCAGCTGGTGTTGTTTATGTGGCTGCGGAGGTCAGAGTGGGCACGATAAGCTGGTGGATGCATAGTTCGCATCATTAATTACATCATTGGTCTAATCTGCAAAATAATGTCTGTATTTAATGTGCCTCACAAACAAAAGCTATATTTTTATATTTACTGTTAATTGAATTTAAAATCGAATCCCCGAAATCTACAAGTAAATATACAATGAGCCCATTTAAATTTATAATGTTATTTTCATTAAAACAGATAACATTTTAGAGGTTACATACCTTTTATATTCCATATAAAATATGATTCACTCCTTGTTTTCATTGCCAGAATTCCATAAATCATAACTATAGTCTACTTTCATCTCGTTGTCTTTCCTAAATATCCTTATGTTTTCTAAGTCAAACAATAATCAAGTGACATATTTCAATTTTGTGCATTCTTATTTGCACTACATCCGTTACACATCCTCAAAAGCCGATCCAGTTTTGTGCTACACGAATCCGCCTGTGTAGCTGCACATGGCTGAAAGAAACAACAATTGTAATGGCTGCGATACAATATCACATTCAGTTGAAAGAAACGACAGTTTTGGGGTGTTGCTTGGCTGTGTAGTCTATGTAGTTGAAAGAAACTACACTATTGTTAAACGTAATCAACGATATATATGTGTGTGTGTGTGTGTGTGTGGTGTTTGTGTGCAATATTACCTATTAACTATACCATTCTTGTCCAAACCATAGACTAAAGATGCTGTAGAGCAATTTCGCTTTCTGCCCACAACCAATCGCTGTGTCCCATCAATGAACTGCTTTTATGCCAAATAACTAGCATAAACAAGTGTGGATTAGATTTCAGGTTAAAACACTGTTCATTAAACAAGTACTTCGAGATATTTGTATACTTAATTATATCATCAATTTGGAATGAAGTTCGATCAAATTCAAATTTGTTAAAGCATTTTATAAATATAAAAATTGCCTGTCTTTCGAAAATTATTAAATTATCAAACACGTTCATCACTGTTGATCCTGTAACTTTGACAGCAGTGTTCCTTTGGGGTATTTAAATGTCGGGTACATGTGCATAAGACGAACAATCGGCCTTCCTCAATGTTAGTCAATGGCTCAGACAGCTTCTAAATTATAATGCCTGTTGGCTTAGTGATGTTGCGTTAATGGAAGTTTTGACGGGCGTTGAAAAACATGGTTAGATTGGTTTGGAGTTGGGTACCCGACTAGGCGCCAGACACCGTCGGCAGGCAGTGTCGATTGCTGCTAATAATAATGATCTCAGGGTACAGCAGACCAGACGTGCGCACTCCCATTATAAAATTGTTGGATGAACCCTTCTGGACAGGAAAACCAGGCATTCCCTATGCCTGATACTTACATTTGAATGAAGTGGGCCTATTCAGTCTGATAAAAGCTCGATGTTGAGCATGCTTATTATTAAGGTAAAAAACATGAAATTCCCTTGAAAGTGAGTTCTGGTGACCTGGGCTCCAAAACGCCCTAGGGCAGTGCCTGAAGTGAAAAGCACGAAGTCTGAAAACTTGAGTGTAATTACACTTGTGCAATACTTTAGATCAGTCTAGGTGAAAATTTTTGAATGGGTTCTGGCCTGCAGCCTGCCAGATAGGCAAAATATCGAAAGGACACAGGTGTGCACAACAATGAAGAATAAATGACGTTTCCAGGTGCATAAAAGAACAGGTTCCTGTAAGTTATATCAGACTTTCAGATAAATATGATCGACACGAAAATGTGAAAGTATCATGATGTGGCTGGTTGAGTGTTGAATGGCCCGGCACCATAACCCAGTGGAGAGTTAATTATGAGGGTCATTCGGTCAACGGCTAGGGGGCCCTGGATATCTCCGTCAGTTTGTTGATGATGTTGTGGCATACTTACTGTTGCATTATTTATACCTTATGACTAGACTGTAGGCCGTCTCGTACACCTGAAATATACTATTAAATTGTGGATGAAGCTACAAAGGGGGTAGTACACTACAATGATTTGACACAGTAAACTTCGTAAAGCAGTTTATTCAGTGTTCAGACTACAGGTGAATAGTATATGAAAATGGACCCAGCACTTACAGCCTTCCGGTGACCTTAGCATGAAATAAATTTGGTAATATGTTGATACGCGATTGCATTAAGCTCTCTAGTGAGAGGGCGGGTGGATCTCCCCTTGGTACTTAAAATAAATAAGAGAAATGTTCTGGTTGATTAAGTTAATATTGCAATGAAATGATTTAATCCTAAATAATGGTACCGAAGGAGCTCACTGAGAGGGCAACCAACGCTGACAGTCTGGTCCGAGTGCTGAGAGGAACTGGCAGAGTGGCCTCAGTTTGCATCACGAGTGACCAGAACCAAAGTCAAACTGCGACAACTGAAACATAACATGAGCACTCTGTGATATGTTGGAATGGTGAAAAAATATGTAAATTAAATGAAACACATTGGCGACACCCCTGTTTATTAACAAATGTCTGTTAAGATTGAAGTTGTGAAGTTGACTGGGCATGTAACCACACTAAATTACATTATTAAAAGGATGGAGGCCTTTATAGCCAATCTGCATTTTGGAAAACATAATTGCTCTTATAAAAATACATGTTAAATGCGATATTACTTTTCTCCTAAAAGGTTTCTGAATATCACTACCTGTGATGTGTTTGTATTTCCTTAGTTACAGTGTTGCCAGGTCGCAGTCTCCTGCAGGGATGGACGAGTCCACCTGGGCAAAGGGGTGGTGAATGACATGCTCGATTGCTATAAATACAATAAAACACACTTCTGACTGTAGTTGTGAATGCGGTGACTGTGTTTAATATATTTGTAAAAATGCTGCACACTACTGGATGACACTTTGGGGCACTTAACACTTCAGCTTCGGAATACAATCTGTAGGCCGAATATGTCACCCAGTGGTGCGTTGCATCGTATTTAACTGCGCGAGCTGCGAGGATGCAACGACAAATTGCCAGTGCGCCCAACGGCTGTGGCTTAGGGATAAACACCATTTCAGATCGCTTACAAATTTTTAAAAGTTAACTCTTGTAATAAATGAGTATAGTGGTCTCTTGAGTTGTGTAATCCTTGTCGGCAATAAGGTGCAAGTTCTGTTTTTGTCTACCTGCACTACACACACTTGGCCACATGTAGTTGGTGTGCCCCGGTGTAGCTGCTGTTGTGACTGTGGCAGTCAGAGTTGGCACAAAGAGTTCGTGGACGCGTGGTTCACGTCAACCAGGAGCGCGATGCGGCAAATGCCGACCATTTGAGACACTCGACTGTGACTGTATCTAGTCGTCCCCACGGAGCCGCCGTTGGGTCTTGAGATCCTGATTGTGGTGCTCCGTGGGGGTTTGCACGGGGGTAGTAGATCGTAATCTTAAGATGAAGAATTCCCCAAAGGGTATACAATTTGCGCCACTTCTTGCCGGTGAATTGCAGGCCATTATCGGTAGGCAAATTCCATGGATATCCTCTCCTAGGGAAGAAGTCTGTTTGCTGGACCTTGGCAAAACTCGTTGCTCGCGCGATACTGATGAGGTGTGCTTCGACCCATCTTCAGAAGTTATCCGTGACCACCATGATGAAACTCTTATCCCCTGAGGACCTGAAGTCGGGCTCCATGAGGTCGAGAGACACCATCACCAAGATCTTAGTGGGCAGTTAAGAATGTTGTTGTACCTCGTCAGCTCGTTGTGCTTTCATTTGGGTGCACTTAACACACATACCTGAGTGTGTACTTGGTTCAACGATATGTTCACATGCATTGTGAATTGTTTGCTCTGTCCCTGAGTAAATTGCTATAATGTGTGTGTTTCAATACCTGCTCTCTAACACTTGGTGGTGGGGGGGGGGACATACTCCATACATCACGGTTACTAGCTGAGCATGTTTCTTAACCGCCACCTACTTCGCACCAACACTCAGCAGCTTGCTGGGTGCAAGGGTCTTTCTGCTCGTTAGTGAGTGCGCACTCTAGCTGCGATTTTATTTCGTCACTATATAGGTAATGTATAGTGAGGTTATTGATGGTGGCGTTTATCTAGTGAAAGCTTACCTCACTCAGTGGTTCCTGCATTGTTGGTGGTAAAATCTCCTCCCACTCTGCATCTTCCTGCACCACGATGTAGGCGTATGGTGACCAAGACAATGCGTCTGGTAGCTGGTTTTCACTGCCTGGGACATGTTCTATGACGAATTTGTAAGCTTGAAGAAGCAGTACCCACCAGGCAAGCTAACTGCATGCCTCGCACATGGTGTGGAGGCAGACTAAGCAGCGGTTGTCGGTGCGAAGTGTGAAGAACTGGTACTCCAAGTATGCACAGTACTTCTTGATAGACCATACCACGGCTAAGAATTCAGGTTAGTTGATGTACCTCCACTCAGTTAGTCCGAACTTGGCACTTGCGAAGTCGATGACATGACATTCGCCATTATACCCGCACTGGTAGAGCACTGCCCCGAGTCCTCCTCGGCTGGCATCGGGCTACAAGTAGAGGTGATTTGTGGTGTCGTGCCTCACCAAAGTAGAGCACACTCAGAAACATGACTTGATTTGCTGGAAAGCATAGTTGGCGGAGCCATCCCATTGAAAACACCGCTAGGTTTAAATGATGTTGCTGTGTGGTACGGTGACGACGGCAAAGTCCTGGATGTGCTCTCAGAGCCAGTTTATTAGACCAAAGATATTCCGGAACTGCTTGCGCATATGTAGTGGTGGGTCCGTCAATCAGCCACAGTTGTTCGGGTTTGGGCTTGTTGCCTTCCTCGTCGACGGCGTACACCAGAAAGTCTATGCTGGTCTTTTGTAGGTGGTATTTTGTAGTTGCGCACATGAAGTCATTGATGGCCAACCTGTCGAGCACAAGTGACAAGTGGTGTAAGTGCTCCTCCCAACTTGCCGACCATATCACCACATCGACAAGGTAGGCGAGTGTGAATTCGTCAATGAGGCCATCCAATACTCTCACAATCATTGTTTGGAAGATGGTCAGTGCACACTACAGTCCGAACAGCATGGCGCAGAACTGAAAATGCATACTGTCGGGGGCCGTGAAAGCTGTCTTGCCACGGTCTTCGAGCTCGATGGGCTCTTGCCAATAGCTGCTCTTGAGGTCACGGGATTACATGGCCTTGGCTTGCCCAGGGAACTGAGGGCATCTTTGATGCTGATGTATGGTGGTAACGCACTACGTGTCACTTTGTTCACTGGCCGGAAATCTACACAAAACCTCCATGTACCATCTTCTTTAGGTGAGAGTCTTAAGGCAGAATTGAAGTCACTGTTTGTTGGTTCAATAAAACCATCATTCAACGTTTCTTGCATTTGCTTTTAATATTTTTCGCGTGTTGCGCTAAATAACTGCATTGGGGAGTGTGTATATGCCTGTCTTGTCCTAGTGATATGGCATGCTGAGCTACTGTGGTTCGACGAAGGGTGACGTGTGCTGCAAACACATCTCGGCGCTCGCCAAGAAGCTGCTGAAAAAATGCCTGGTATTCGGGTAGTATATTGTAGTCAAAGTCCGCTAGTATAACAGCTGGTACTGTATCGGCTGGTCGCAGGTCAAGGTTATATACAACTGTGCATCGCTCCTTCAGGGCAAAATGAATGCGATGTGTCGCAGGTTCAGCTATGGTATTCTGTTCAGTAAGCCAAAGTACACCAAGTATGTGACGTGAACCACGCGTCGACCGGACGACCCTCATCATTAGCTCACCACTGAGTTATGGTGCCGGGCAATATTACATCTAACCAGCCCTGGGTAACCTCGCGACCACGTCATATGGTATTTTCCTTAATGTGTTAGGTAGCAACTACTGTGGCTATTGTTTCTATGTGACATGGTCGAGGTTACCCAGGGCTGGTCGGATGTTATATTGCCCGGCACCACAACTCAGTGGTGAGCTAATGATGAGGGTCGTCCGGTCGATGGCCCATAAGGACCCTGGTAATCCTCTGTCAGTTTGTTGATGGGTGTCATTTACTTACGGTTGCACTTTTTATATATGATGACATGACAGTAGGCTATCTTGTAGGGCTGAAATATGCTAACGAAATGCGGGTGATGCTACAAAGGATGCCCTACAATGAATTGACACTGATTTCACTTGCTTGAGCGGTTTATTCACTGTCCTTGCTACATGTGAATAATGCATGAATGATGCATGATAATGGACCCAGCACTTAAGTGGTGAAAAGCACATGGTTTTATATTAAGATGCGCTTGCATTAAACTCTCCGGTGAGAGGGCTGTTGGCTCTCCCCTCAGTACGTTAAAGATAATACAAATGTTCCAGTGACTGATATATTACTATTGCAGTTAAATGATAGCAGCCTATATGCGGGTACTGAGGGGGCTCGCGGAGCTGGTGACCAACGCCGCCGATGTTGTCGGGGTACTGAGACAAACTGTGGTGAGTAATGTCCGCTGTTGTCACAAGTGACGAGAACCGACATCAAATGCCGAACGATGAAACATTACATGAACACTCTGTGATGTGATTATAATGTTGAAAAATTGTATGAATTAAAATAAACACATTGGTAACATCCCTGTTTATTAACAAATGTCTGTTAATATTTAAGTTGTTAAGTTGATGGGGATGTCACCACACTAAATGATTTGTTATAATACTGGAGGCCTTTAAAGGCAATCTCCATTTTAGAAAAACATCATTAGTCGTATATAAATACATCACAAATTAGTTATTACATTTTCTCATAAAAGTGTTCGCATCTCACTTCCGAAGACGTGTTTGAATTACACTGGCTACACCGTTGCCAGGTGGCTGTCTCCTGAAGGGATGGACCAGTCCACCTGGTTAAAGGGGTGTGGAATGCCATGCTTGATTGCCATTTATACTACAAAAAAACAACCCTGGCTGTAGCAGTGAATAAGGTGAATTTGTCAATATGTTTGTGAAAAGTCTGTACACCACTAGATGACACTTCGGGGNCAGTCCACCTGGTTAAAGGGGTGTGGAATGCCATGCTTGATTGCCATTTATACTACAAAAAAAAACCATGGCTGTAGCAGTGAATAAGGTGAATTTGTCAATATGTTTGTGAAAAGTCTGTACACCACTAGATGACACTTCGGGGCACCTATCTCTTCAGCTTTGGCCTACNGGCACCTATCTCTTCAGCTCTGGCCTACCAGCCAGTTAACGTCACCCAGTGGTGTGTTGCGTCGTATTCATCAGCACCAGTTGCGAGGACGCAATGACCAATTTCCAGTGCACCCAATGGCTTTGGCTTTGGGGTAAACACCGTTTAGGATCGCCTACCCACTGATTAAAATAGTTACCTCTGGTAATACATGAGTAGGACGGTCTCTTGAGTTGCATAATCCTTGTCGGCAAGAAGGTGCAAGTTCCGTTCTTGTCTACCCGCACAACGTACTCTTGGCCTGATGTAGTTGGTGTGGTCCAGTATAGCAGGTGTAGTTGTTGTGATTGCTGCAGTCAGAGTGGGCACAAGGAACTCGTGGATGCGTAGTTCATGTCATAGGTCACATATGCGAACTGTCACTGAGGCTTGACCTAGTGCAGTACTGGTGTGTTAATTTGTGGCTGAAAGAATCACGTGAGCGACTGGAGTGATATCTGTAAGAAGCACGAATCTAGGCTGTATGAAGTTATGTGAGTCAGCAGTGTCTATTTATGTGTGGCAATGATGACCATTAAAAAACACTAAAATGTTGATGAACTGTGAATGACTGGTACTAACCCGGTAAATGACTGCTTGTTGGGGTGTAAATTTTAGTAATATTGTTTGGGATTGGGTTGTCTGGAACATCTGGCTCCTTTTCCATTGTTTCCCGTTTCCCGAATTGCTGCTTGCATAGTTGTTTGTTTGAGGTGGGGATATTTGGGCAAGTACTGTGCCAGTGGTATTCCTGACAATCACAGTAACAGTACAGAGTTTGCGGCGGTTGGCTTATATCCCACTTCATATTTTTGTTTCGTGAACTGTCTACTGCACTATCGTTTTTGTTGTCACTTTAGTGGTAATGATTGCTGCACTGTTTCCTGTACTAGAATGTTTTAATGTTGTTGACCGAAATAAGGTGTTTAAGCACGGTTTTGCACTACATCTTGTCCCTTCACACTGTCCTGATGTTGCTCCTGGCTCCAATGTGCGACAATCCTTTCCCATTCGTGGCGTGGCTGGAATGGATTTCGCTCCAAGATTATCGTGGCATGAATTCATCGAGGCTGCTATTAAGCAGTGGTAACAACATGGCACAGTACTATGTGCGCACTTTTGCTGCCACCACTTAGAGAACTTCACTCTCGGGCAGGTGTGAGTGTAAACATCTGACAAGATGGATTTTTCTGGTGATAAATGTGGTTTGTTTCTCCGTTGGCTGTTGCACTTCTCATATCAGTTTGCTTTGCGCTTGAATGTTCCTCCAAAGCGGTACTGGAAAGTATGGAGGAACTTCTCCCACTGTAGACAGTAGTGATTGATAGATTGCCACCAGGAACGTGCTTCTCCAGAGAGTTACACTCCAATGCATTTAGACCACTCCTCCATGCATACCCCATAGCATTGCAGGCATACTGTACAGTCACTCAGAAATGCAGATGGGTCCTTTTAGGTGAACCCACAATGTTGGGTATCAACTGGAATGGCGAGGGTGTCGTAACCGTGGTTGATCGAGACACAAGGGTTGGGATGGCTGCAGTGGTTTTCGTGTTGCCTTCCGCTACTTTGTGGCCACGTGATCACAGCTGGTGGAACAAAGTTGTACGTGGGAAATGGTCACCTGGTTTGGTTTGGGAAATTGTGGTGTGTAGCACTGGAATCATCTGTTGGGGGAAGGCAGGCATGGGAAAGTAGGTAGGGGCAGAGGGTAGGAGAGGTAGAGGTGCTGAAGTCTAGGCCGGCTAGCACAGTGTGGAATGACCGAGCAGCACTGCTTTGTTTACATCTGCCTCATATGCGCTGAATACATGTGACAGCTGCGGTGAGGTGTCGGCTGCTGCTGTACATTGCCGACATGTGAATTTGCCATCTTGTACCATTAGTCTCTCGCCATGCCGCAAACATAGCCCATGTACATGCACTGCACACACCCTGCATTAAAACATATAATTACTTTCGCCCCGTGGACACACTGGGTTGTGATGTTGTATTGGTTGAAGGTCTGAGCCCAGTTAATAAATCTTTGCATGCTCTAGAAGTGTTCAATTGATTGGTATTGCTGTGGCACTGTGAGCACTAAAAGTTCTGGTTTTCTACTGTCGCGAGTTCGGCCGGGGTTAGGCAGATTGAATGGTAATGCTGTAGGCACAAAGTTCACTGAAGAGTAGGGATACCTAGGCCCGTGCACAGTAAACTAGCAGACAAAATTTTCTTGATTCGGTGCTGAATGTTTGAATTTTGTTGACTGCTACTGTCCAAAACTTTAAATTTGCACTGGCTTTGATTTGGTTTATTACATGGGAGCTGTCCATGCGTTCACGATTGTTCGATGCATGGTTGCTCGTTGGACTGGTCTTATGAGCTCACTTGCAATATGTTGTGCCTAATTCGAACTTGGCCACTACATCATGTGGGATGGTGTGCCAACATTGCAAACACAGAGACATCGGTTCACTTACAGGTGTCAGGCCAGCCATTTTTGATGATCGTGGTGCGGCAGCTGAACCTGGTGGTGGGAGTTAAAGCCATGGCCTACCCATCGCAGTCCCATTATGGCTGACTTGCTGCACATGCCCTGTGCCATTGATGCAATGGCAGCTGCGAAACTTGTTTTAGCATGATGTTATGCCCTGTGGTATGGCATCTTTGGGCACCATTCTGGTGTCTGGCTGGTATCAGAGTGTTGTCCCAGGTTGATCACACTGCTCTTGATGTGTTCTTAATGTTGTCGGGGGAAATAGGTAGGAAAATTGCTCAAAGAGGGATTGAGGTGTTGGGAGATTTTGAGGTTTTCTGGTTCGAAAAGCATGAGGAATTGCGAGGAAAAGGTATGTCACATAGACGGGTGACAATTTAATGTGTAGGAAAAATGTGTTTAATTGTGTAGGAAAAATATTGAATAATAAGGGTTTCCATCAGAGAAGACCCCATGAAAAGGTGTCAATTAAATGCCTGTTGCCTGTTGGCTGTGTGGTTTTTGGTTAATGGATGTTTTGACAGGTGATAAAAAACATTGTTAAGTACGTTTGGAGTTGGATACCCGACTAGGCGCCACACACCCCCGGCAGGCTATGTCGATTGCTACTGATGATGATGATAATGATTTCAGGGTACGGCGGACGATTAGCCCTGGCGTGCACAGTCCCTCGGTGAAATTGTTGGATGTGTCTCTCTGAACAGGAAAATCGGGCATTCCCTATGCCTGATACATAAGTCGGAATGAAGTGGGCCTATTCAGACTGACCCCCACGCCATTTACTGATAAAAGCTAGATGTTGAGCATGCTGGTTATTAAGGTAAATTACGTAAAATTATTGTAAAAGAAGGTTGTAGGAGACTTGAACCCCGAAACACCCGAAGGCTGTGCTTGAAGTTAAAAACACGATATGGAAACTTGCATGTAATTACTCTTGCGCAAAACTTTACATCACTCTAAGTGAAAACTTTCCATGGGTTCTAGCCTGCAGCCCACCAGATAGGCAAAACTGCGAAAGTGCACAGGGGTGCAAACAATGAATTACTGGTGTGTTAAGCTTCTTAGGACAATGCTATTGGCTGGTAAGAAGGAAGGGCATCTCTAAGTGCAGAAAAGAACAAGTTCCAGTAAGTTACATCTGGTTAGTACAGCTAAAGATGATTGGTGCGAAAACGTGAAAGCATCCACAACATGTTGTGGAGTGTGCTGACTGCTTGAGACACTCGAAGGTGACTGAAACTGGTGAGACCTCACGAGGCGTGGACTATGGAGGCATGCAGGTCGCCCTGCACTAATTTCTGTCGAACGAAAACACTTGCACAACTAAAGGTACATGAACACTTGCATAAAACAGGAATAAATAAGTACATTATATTACACTGCATATCAACAGCTACAATTTAAATGTGGATGTATGAAATGAGTGTGCAATAACTTAGGTGCAAAATATGTTTATTTTCAAATTAACATAATTAAATCACTGAAATGCTTATAGCGGTGTATTTGAGCATCCAGATGCATGGGGTGTCTTTCTTTTGATTTTAATAATTTGATCTAAAATTGCGCTTTAATGAATGTGTTCAGAGTCCGTCATAATGCACCATCGCCCGCACGGTGGAGGCGGGTGGTATGAATTTGTGCTGCCCTACTCTGTACTCTCTTACTCTCACACTACACTGCACAAGGTGCTACACTTTGCACTGAGGGCAAACAGGTGCCGGTTGATGCGGTGGAGGCGCTGCATGGTAAATGGTCTAGAAGGCAGGACACTGTCCTGAATCTGTTTATTATCTTCATAACCTCTTATTTTAGCAGTAATTGTTCTCTATTTTAAAGTTTCGTGACGTCCATTTTGTAATCACAATTCTGACTGGCTAAGCCATCAAATATAAACAAAATTTCGAATGAGTCTAATTTACCAATTTTTGAAGGAAACTGAAGCTATACAACTTTTTCAGACAAATATGGCAGCATTTATGACATTAAAATGGCATTGCAATGGTCCAAATTTATTTGACAACATTTATTGGAAGCAGCTTGAAGAAAAATTTGACAATGTGACAGAGGCTTTATGCAAAGAACTTAAAATACTATTATATCGCATATGATAGATGCATTGGCATAAAAACAGTCCAATGTTGCAACATTGTAAATAGAAATTCAGAGCCAGTGTAATTGCTCTACCCCATATTCATTTATTAAATATGTTCTGTTGATCCCATAATGAACATAATGGCTCAGGATATGGAACGATTGGAATAACGAAAAATCGACTGCACTTAGTGCGAGTTCCAACAATAGGAATATGCTATTATAGGCGATATCTTGGCCATCTAAAATAGCTTTACTTGAAAATAAAAATAATTGCTGGATGTAATGAAACTATAAACCCAAATAATCACCTTTATAAATATATAAATATTGTACAATGGGAGTTGTGAAAATCATCGAAATTATTTTTTATTAAAGTTCATTGACAAAAAGTGATTAATAATTGGTAACATTTATAAATTATTGTAATGCAGCACTTGCAATCACTTGTAACAAAATGCATCACACAATTATATTGAGTCCAGTACCTTACTTCGCAAAACAAAAATTTTGGGCAAAGCATAACAGATTTCAAGTTCCAAGCATGAATCTTGCGCCTCCAGTATTCTGTTCCTTCTCAACATGTATGTTGTTCCATACTGCGTTATTAAGCTTCGCCACAGGCACGGACTGTTGTAATTTTATTTTAATTAATTGCAGTTAATTTAACTATCTGCACTTTTTTGTTATGAAATAAACTACGTTAATTTTACTTGTCAGTGTATGGTTAAATGCAAAATATGTGCAAAAGATTTAACATTACCTCAGTGGTCGGGGATAGTAATGCGGGCGTCGTCCGGCAGCTACGTTAATAAATGTCTAAATATTACACAATATACCTATTTCGAATAGAATGGGCACCAACTCACTAGGTGAGTACGAAATCACAGTTCTCAAGATTGTGGGCTGAACGACCACGTGGCTGTATCACCTGACACACACGGTACAAATTTACAGGAAAATGTAATATATAGCCTGGGTATTCTGGCTCCCCAGCTAGCCTTAGTATTACATTTTAACTTATAAATGAAGGATGCCTCCTTGAGGAGTCGATGACTTCCTGGATAGGGCCAGGACCCAAAATTTAACACTAAATGAGAACTCACAAGTTTCAGTCAACTCAAGTACATTGTATTGCCAAAAAGTGTACACAATTACATTTATACAATGCAAATTAATGCGTACCTAACTCCAAAGGTCTACCAGTGGTCGTTACTGTACTAAACGGCCAAGAATGGCGCAAAAACTTGCAATAGTAATTAAACCTCCAGGGTAGGTAAATTGAGCTGACAGATAGGTGCTGCGAACATGAGGAAGACTGTTGGTAAACTAAATAAAAGTTCCAGTATATTAATTTAACCTATTGCAGTTAAATGTTCAGAGCAAAGTATGAAAGTCCCCCGCGATGCGATGCACGTGTAGCCCCTAAGACCCATGGAATCTGTTTCCCAGAGGTAGCGCGGGCGAACCGTGTACTCGTTGAGAGCTGGCACAATCCTGCGAGGTATCTTAGTTCACTGACCTCATTACATAAGCACATAAAATGCACTGACAGTACGCCCTTCAATGTTCGCGATGGACATCCCTTAGCTTGAGGAGAGTTCAAATTTCTCTCTTAAGCACTAATTTAAATACAAAATATGATTATGTGGTGCCTTGCAGAGCATGTGGGAAATTTAGGTCTGTTAAGTTTTGGGGCAATCTATGGCCGGAAATGTCAAGTTGAAAGAAATACTAATTATTCCCCACATCACTAATTGGCTTGATTAGACAGACAATTCCATTCGGAAAATTATATAGAACACTTCAAATACCTTAGCCTTGCTACTCTACACATCATTAAATGTGTGTGTGGCGTGCATTAATTGTGCTATTACTTCTCAATCCCCTAAGGGTCAATTTCACGAAAATTTGCCAGTGGGCAATAAATTCTAATACTATTTCAATCACATTCTAACACTTGATTCCTATCCTAATTACACATATCTTTCTAGGGACACCACAGGCACTTGGTTGGATCACTCGGTATCGGGTCATGATCCGTTCCCAAGTGAACGATGCAGACATGCGTGTTCCGTGTGTCGCACTGGTGCAGCGACTGTGGGCCGATGACGCAGGAGTGTTCCATGCCAGATTTTCCCTCTTACTCACCTACAGTATACATTTTTTAAAAATAAAATGCGGAATAAAAACGAATTTTTTCAATCGGTTTTCCTTAATGTAGTAGTTCAGATTACTTGTATGTCTGAGTGTTTGTTCATTTTGTTTAAAAAAAAACATTTGTGGTGTGAAACCATTTGCTAACCACAATACATGAAATAATGACTTGGCTAATTTTGTTTCGTGATGTTGCGTGGCGTACTACTATTTCGTCTGAAGTAATAGTTTTTTGTGAGGTCAGTGCCAGAACTTCTGATTTGGAACGTTGCAGACTTGTTGTCGTTCACAAAAGAGTACTAGAAAACATCTGTATGCAGATGAACGAAGCTCTTCTTTAGCCACCGTTCCTCTGTAGCCACCACACGTTTCAGTTTTTTGGACCTTGACGTTGGGGTTGCTAACTCATTTTGCGTGTGCCGTTTGACTATTTGGTGATTTTAATGGACTTTCGATTTTTGGATATTTTGAATTATGAAAAAAATTGAGCTTTTGAGATTTGTTTTATTTTTGTAGTATTCACTGGCTGCACGGGCCAACTTCTAAGGCCAGGCGCTTTTGCTCTGCATTAGATGAAGTGAAGAAGAAATGATGATAAACAAATTTTTTTGGCTAAGGTAAGACTTCGAATAGAGGATACTGCCTAAGAAAGTGTGGTTTTTCAGAAATGCCGGCAATTTCCGCTTACGATTCGCATAGCGAAGGGCCAGAGTATGTTGGCATTCGTTTCTGTTTGGAATGCAACAACATGCTTTATCCTAAAGAAGACAAAGAAAACAAAGTGTTGCTCTATGCTTGTAGAAATTGTGACTACAAACAGTTGGCGCCAAGCAATTGCATTTATGTGAACAAAATTATGCACGAGATTGACGAACTAACACACATAGTTTCCGATGTTGTTTCCGATCCAACTCTGCCTCGAGCCGAAGATCATCCCTGCCCCAAGTGCAATCACCGGGAGGCTGTTTTCTTCCAGGCCCAGACCAGACGAGCTGAAGAAGAGATGAGGCTTTATTATGTGTGCACAAATACACATTGCGGCCATCGCTGGACTGAATAATTTGTTATCTCTATTTATTTTCCATTGTGCTGTTTTGGAGTGATACTTCCTATACTTTGAGAGCAATATTGGATAACTATGTTAACGTCTTTATGTTTTCAATACATGTTATGCTATTAATAATAAATAAAATACTGGTTTTGAGTAGCAACTAATAATAGGTGGTTTGTTGATTATAAAATTTCGGGATGAACCCTTACAGTGCAACTGATCCATGATATGGTTTATTAAACAGCAATATGGTTCATAATGGGGTATTTGTATAGAATAGGGGTTTTTCTGAAAATAAAAGAAAAAATCATGGGGAAAGTGGTATAGTTCCACTATACTAATTATGCAGAACATGAATATACTAGGGCATTAACGTCCGACCACTTACGTGATATGTGCCCACCTAACCGAACCTAACCATACGACGAGTGAATTACTATTTTACATTTGGTAATTATTAAGTTTAGGGGCTTTTCTGAAAAACACAAAAAAAATTCACAATTGTTATATATTTCCACTTTACTAATCATGTAGAACACGAATATACTAGGGCCATTAACGTCCGACTAATTTCGTAATATGTGCCCACCTAACCTTACAGAACCTAACCCCACGATGGGTGAATCACTATTTTACATATTTAAACTAACCTAGGATAGTAGGGTTTTACACTAACCTAGGACGTTTGGGTTTTACACTAAACTACGAATGTAGGATTGTAGGGATTTAAAGGAACCGTAAAACACACCAAAATAAGGTAAATTGACTCACCTAGGTAGGGGGCTGGTATAATTCCTCTGGCATAAATAGACGTAAACAAACATATTTCACAAGTTTTTAAATATGTTCTACTTACTTTAACATTACACCCTCTGGAATATGAACAAGGAAAGCTGTGCAGAACCCATTAATGCAACTTTTGTTGGTCTAGGACGTTTCGTTCAGAAACTTAAACAAACTGGCTATACTGCTCATTTTGCAATTTTGTTCAATTTTTTTTTAAATGTTGTACTTATTTTAAAGCTACGCCCCTAGTATATTCGTGTTCTGCGTGATTAGTAAAGTAGAAATAAATCATAATTTTGAATCTTTTTTTGTTTTTCAGAAAAGCCCCTAAGCTTAATAATTACAGTCTAATCTAGGATTTTAGGGTTTTAGTAACAGTTAAATACACCGGAAGTCTATGAATCAACTCACCTAGGTAGGCGACCCATTCAACTGCAGTGCATCTTACCTAAATCGACAAAACACCATGATCTACTACAACATAGTAACACCCGTCACATAGGTGAATATTACGCACAGAAGCACTAGTTTTTGCACCCTCCAATCTTAAATCACAAGCCTTCGCACGGTCGGATTTGGACGTCAGAACTCACGATCGCAAAAAATCACATCAGCACTATCTCGCGTCTCAAATTCAACTAATGGCATCTCAACTGCAACGTACAATCCCGTGACGATGATGTAAACAGTAAACAGCCAATAAGGTGATAGCACGATGCACATTTATTGACGTCACTAATGCATTAATTCACCAAAAGTTAAAAGACGTCCGGCGTAAATAAAGCGGTGGGCCGCTCTTTCTATTAACTATTTTATTTAATATGTTCTATTTATTTTAACATTACGCCCTCCTTAATATCCGCGACCGGTAGGTAGCGCCGGAAACAGCGATGCTCAGCCATTAAACATAGCAGCCGAAGTGCTCGTACTTTTGACTAATTTTTTTTATATGTTCTACTTATTTTAACATTAAGCCTTCTTCAATATTAAAAAGGTAAGCTGTGCAGAACCTATTCATCCACTTTTGTTGGTCTAGGACGTTTCTTTCAGAAAAGCCCCTACATTAGATAATTACCGATCAGGGAACTTGTTAGGTAAAATCACTAAAAATACACCCACTGAAAATAGAAAAAACACCTCAATTTAACATTTGTCCACCCAATTTCGTAATATGTGCCCACCTAACCTAACTTTACCTAACCCAGCAATGAGTGAATCACTATTTTACATTTTTAATCTAACTTAGGATTTTAGGGTTTTAATCTAACTGGTAGGGTGTTAATCTAATCTAGGATTGTATGGTTTTAATCTAACCTAGGATTGTGGGGTTTTAATCTAACCGAGAATTGTAGGGTTTTAATCTATCCTGCGATTTCATTCTAATCTAAGATTTGAGGGCTTTAATCTAACATACGATTTTATTCTAATCTAGGATTTTTGGGTTTTTAAGTAACTGTAAAAGAAACCGGACATATATAAATTAATTCACCTAGGTACACAGCTGGTACAATTCCACTGTCCTTGGCCAATTCAACTACCATCATGATCTACTAGAAACCCAACCAGTAGTTGCCAAAACAACGTTAATTCTATAAACTGGCAAACGCACAGCAGTACTCGTATTCTTCAATTCTTAAACCATTCTTCACCATTCTTCAATCACTAGCCTTCACACGGATGAGTTCAGGCATCGTAAACCACGCGCACACAATACTCCATTCACCGCGAGCCACACAGTATGCCATATACCGGGCAACTAAACGCAGTATGTACACATCTGTGCCGACAGCATTACATGGCTATTCAACATGGTGTCCGACGTAAACAAAGCGGGCAAACTGCTCATATTTTATTTATTTTATTTTGATGCAGAACACGAATATATTAGGGGCATTAATGTCNCAAAGCGGGCAAACTGCTCATATTTTATTTATTTTATTTTGATGCAGAACACGAATATATTAGGGGCATTAATGTCCGACTAATTTCGTAATATGTGCCCACCTAACCTAACAAAACCTAACCCCACGATGGGCGAATCACTATTTTACATTTTTAAACTAACCTAGGATTGTTGGGTTTTACACTAACCAATGATGTTAGGGTTTTAAACTAACCATCCTATCATCCCAAAATGTGTAACCTAGGATGTTTGGGTTTTATACTAACCTAGGATGTTTGGGTTTTACACTATCCTAGGGTGTTTGGGTTTTACACTAAAATACGAATGTAGGATTGCAGGGATTTAAAGGAACCGTAAAACACACCAAAAGAATGTAAATTGACTCACCTAGGTAGGGGGCTGGTATAATTCCTCTGACGTTAATAGACACAAACAAACATATTTCGCAAGTTTTTTTTAATATGTTCTACTTATTTTAACACTACGGCCGCTTCAATATCAACTAGGTAAGCTATGCTGAATTCATTAAAACAACTTTTGTTGGCATAAAACGTTTCGTTCATAAACGTAAACAAACCGTCAGAAAGAGTCATCTCACAAACTTGTTCAATTTTTTTAAATATGTTGCACTTATTTTAAAGCGATGCCCCTAGTATATTCGTGTTCTGCATCATTAGTAGAGTAGAAATATATCATAATTTTAAATTTTTATTGTGTTTTTCAGAAAAGCCCCTAAACTAGATAATTACCCACTTTAGAAATTTTTAAAAAATTGGGGCAAAATTTTTTAGAAATGTTGTCTTTAGGCTCTACAGAAGTTGCCGATTCAATTTCCACAAAGCTGCATTTGTGTATTTCATCACTATCCTATATTAATACCACAATGGGGAGGACTCTGAAGATCCAGGAAATTTTGAGGTAAAATGTAATAAATAACATCACTGAAATGCTGTACAACTACAGGAAAACATAAACTAGTAGCTCCAGGAAACAAATTACATTCAGATCTACAGCACTGCACTGATTTGCATGTAATCACTTTCCTGGAGCTAGAGAAACAAATGTACATATTCATCTTAAGAAAAGTTGCCAGAAACATTTGAAAAATATTACAGAAACCTAGCTAAATATTATTCACATTAAAGTGAGCACTTTTGAAATGAACCTTTGGATAAAATCATTACTTGTGACTGCATATACAGTACATGCTAAAGAGTTATGAGGCGTAGTGGAAATATAACAAATTTGATCTTTGTAACACCACAATATATTTTCGAAACATATTTGCGAGTGTCACCGTCTTGCAACATACATACTTCATTCACTCCGCAGACGAAAGAATTCCCGACGCACACATTCACACTCGTAAGTAAGTACCCATAATGCACTGCATATAGCAATGAAAGCTAGACAATGATTACAGCAGTGTGCCAACTTAAGAAGAAAATCCCTGCCACAGTGGGGGTATTCAAACTTAAAAATACTACTTTGCTGATGGCATAACATCTTACAAAAGTACACACTTGCTGCAAACTCCTACTTAAATTAGCAGTTAATTAATAGAAATAGGTGGAATATTTGACATTGTAAGTGTAATTTTTAAATACATGACTTTTGAAATCAGTGGTTTTTCTTTATACAAATAAGAGCACGCGTGTGCTTAATATTCACATATTTACAATCCCAACCATCCCACAGTTTCATTTGGATGGCATGTGAATAAAGTGAGACAATGTTAATTTTTTGTATGTCAGGACTATAGGAAACGAGATGAAAAGTAAACCCTAAGCTAGGATTTCAAAAGTGCTCAGTTAGCGGTGAACAGCCTGTACCGAGAAATAACATTACAACATGCACAGGGATTCAGTTGATGGTGAGTGAATGACCATAGTTTCATTAAAGTAAATGTACTTGCTCTATTTACACTGCACCTTTTTGGATTTACTTCAAACACATCACGAAACCCATTCATAACAAAAATATTCGCCGACGTTCAATTTGGCAACCTTTGTTCATGGGTCACACTTCACCTTACGCAACAAAACCCTATGATCCGACAATGTTTAGAAAAAAGTTGCCAGGATTGCGCAGTGACATCAAATTTGTAAAGATTTTTCTAAATTCGTACACATTGCAGATTTACAACTCCTGAAGCACTCAAACTTTGCATCCTTCAATTGTAACTCACACCCTGCATTCGTATTAAGGGAGTCGCCTACCTGGTGCCTGAAATGTGTTGCAAACATTTCCATGCTTCCCAACATAGCGAAAAACAGCTTTTTCAGAACTGTTGTATCTCAAAATATACAAACAGGATACATGCAAAACTATGATGGAAGCTTGCACTGGACTTTGCCTCGTCGCGTCCAATAAAATTATAAGGTCGCAGCTTAAAGTCAAGTTGAAGTGGGTCACGAATGGAAAGACTGCACGTCAGTTGTGCACCTTGTGCATACTGGCAATGCTGCTTTCCATAGGCCAGTCGGCATCACTCGTAGCGCTTCGTCCATTTTTGCCTCATTAACACAAGCATAACCCTCGCTAGGCGACTGCCTTAAGGAGGCACTACGAGCAGATGCGTTATCACTCCGCACAGTACTAAAAGCATTAAATGGCATCTAGAGCATAACGTAACAGACAATTCTGTTGTAGTGAAATGGTACCTTGATTCATGCACTGTCTGGGTTGGACTCTGTTAGGATAGCATGTAGAAAAACAATTCTATCCTACTGTCCTTACCAAAAAGAATGTTATCAAGACTTTGGCTTTATCGTTGTGTGTTCTTTTACACTATTTGTGGTATATTCGAGTTATTTTAGTGATTTTACAGCTATTACCGTTATATGGATTGTACATGAGATTATCAAGAATATTTTTACTTTTTTTTTCTGGCATTTTCTATGTTCTTAATATTGCTTGCTATTATGGCACTATTTTAGAATGTCAACTGAATAAAAAAAATATGCTTGTGCAGTAATGATTGAGTATATTCTGTAGATTCCAAAAACATAATCTTTAAAAAGTTTTCCACGTTTTATTTTGGAAAACTTGTTAAAGCCAAACATTTACCAAAAACACTATTTCTTCCGAGTTCCCTTCGATAGTGCTTGAGAGCTCTACAAAGGACTATGCAACATGGTAACCAAGGGAGTTTGTTACTAGTTCAACCACACACGGTGCTGGTTCTCATGCAAGCTACTCTCTCAGCCCGTAATGCAGGCAGCCATGACATTGTGCAGTGAACCAATGTAGCCTCAGGTTTAAATCATCGTAACAAAGTTATGAAAAACAGTACCTGTGCAATTTGTATTTTAGATTGTTGTTTACATTTAGCTTAGTTTTTTTAATGTACGTCAAATAACAAAAGTCTTCTCTTCATTCTACATCCAAATTTAATTTTATTAAAATATGAGACAGTAAAGTAGTTTGAATACAGTTGTGGTGGTGTAGTGGTCAAAGTGCTTGAATAGGGTGTTGTAGGAAGCTAGGTCGCATGTTCAAATCTGTTTGCAGTTAACATTTTTTAATTGTGAAGGAAATTATGTGTATTTATTAATTTTTCTGAAGTATAGCATTTTAAAATTATTTTACAAATATTTAAAACTTATTCTTGTAATTTTTATAATACTAAGTAGTCATAATATGCAAACAAATAAACTGGAAAAAAAATTTTAAGCGCCGCTTAGGGAACCTTATATTTTATATAATAAAACTTTTAGTAATGTCCTTGATAATGTCAAAGCAACATTGTTAAAAAAAAAGGGAGTGAAGTGTTAGTCTTTGGAATTAAACAGTTCTCACAATGATACACACTGGTGTTTTCTGTTGGGCCTAGGGAATCAGCATCTAATCCCTCCGCATATTAGTGGGAGAAACAATCTATTTTAAGCATATACTAAAGTTGTGTGTGGCTGACCAATGGAGCATATTCTGCACTTTATTCTCTTGATGTAAGAGACTGTTATCATTTTTATTTCATTAGCTACTGTTAACGTTGACTGCACCGTTGTTTCACATCTTATTTTGTTAATTGTTTATTAAATGAAATCTTTAGGACTGTTTTTGTAATTAATTTCTGCCACTTCCACCTGACTGTTTATTAGTTCCGTAATTAACTATGAAGTTAAATCAAATTTACTGATTAAGCCCACCATATATGGTGCTGATGTGAAGTACTCAACAAAATTGCAGAATTCATAGAGCAATGAATGATTATAAAGAATGCATGTTTTTATTTTGGCTGATTTAACAAGTTTACAAGTCATAAAAATTACATCAGCTAAATAAAAACAGACTAGAGAGCCATGGAATGTAACCTGTAACCTTCATAACAAGGTGCAGAATATGCCACTTTGCCATTTCAGCCATGAAAAACATATAGAAATTGCTCATTGTTTAAAAGTAAATACTAATTTTTATAGAAATTAAGTGGGCTGTGTTCCTCTTTATAGGTGTGTCGAAAAGATATAACGCAGTGAAAAATAACATAAGGCAAGCTACACACCAAACGTTTCAAGAATTGTGTGTGTGAAATATGACGCAAGGAAAGAAACACTTTCCAAACAGAAGGGATTTTAGAAATGGCCGCACCCAAGTCTGAATCTTGATGCTGATATCAGCGACATGACTACCCGCCTAAAGAGACACAGCTGTCTCTCCATTTCCTTGTCTCGTGTTTCAGATAGTAGTAGTGATTTGTAATGCATGGAGGGAAACATGGGTGAAAAGGAAGTTAACATTAAACTAGTGCTGATGGTGGAAGATTTTCCAGTCATTTACGATTATTTGTTGGCGGGTCAAGACATAGATGAAGTAGACAAAGCCTGACAAGAAATTTCCAACAAAAATAACTGAAGTGATGAGTAAAATATTTGTTTGTTATAAAGTAAAAATTTCATAGTAAATCATTTAATTTCAAAGCTAACAGCATAAAACAATTGTTACTTTGTTCTTTGTTATTGCATTAATGATGTGGCTCCATCTCTGCATGTCAAGTTCAAGTTTCCGTTTCTCTCACTTAGATCGCACCAGATATACGTTGACACTTCATCTTCACTCCAANTTTGTTCTTTGTTATTGCATTAATGATGTGGCTCCATCTGTGCATGTCAAGTTCAAGTTTCCGTTTCTCTCACTTAGATCGCACCAGATATACGTTGACACTTCATCTTCACTCCAAGATGTAATCTCGTCAACTTACGAAACTACGTCACATGTAGCAGATGCAGTGTTTCTCTAGTTTGCAGATACTTCTCCCCCAATCATGACTTCAGATAAGTTCTTCCATGTCTTGGCCTTGTCTTGATGCATTTGGTGTGCAGCCTGCTTAAGCATATCACAGAAACTGTTTCTTTTTGTCGTGTTTACTGTAGTCGATCCTCTGTTAAATTTCGCAATGCACGTATAATTTTTTTATTACGCTTACTGAGAAACTACAGCTCACTATTTTGGTGTTCACATTTTATGCAGTTGGTGTACGAATATTTAAAATTTGTAAGACATGTTTTCCATTTTTTTTATTATTTGTTTGTTTTGTGCTACAATTTTGAATAAACTTTTCATTTGTCATGATGTACATGAACATTTATCATATTACTTACTGTCTTTTCCATATTTAACTAATTACTCAACACCTCATGGCAGGAGTCGGCCAGTCAAGTATATTTATGTGTGTGACTTGTCTTGCAAATAAAACTGTAGGATGATGAAACACTTTAAGTAATTTTACTTAGTGTATCATATTTTTGTTTTTCTGAGGAGCACTGGTAATTTTGCTGGGAACTGTGACTCAATATCAAGGGCTTTAGCCATTTCCTTCGTGTCCGACAATGTCTCTTCAAATCCTTACTCCAATAGCATAAGTTCAAAGAAACTCTTTATTTTAGCNTTTCCTTCGTGTCCGACAATGTCTCTTCAAATCCTTACTCCAATAGCATAAGTTCAAAGAAACTCTTTATTTTAGCAGTGAGTTCAACTACATTCAAAACGTTGTTGCCTTCCCTTTGCAAAACTTTTCTAACCATGTTGATCTTGAAGAGAATTGTGAGCCACACAATTAGACAGCACATAAATATAAAATATTAGACCATTCTGGTCAAACTAAATGCAGTGTTCTGTCTAAGTGCATCATTTCGTGGCTCAACCAATATCTCGTAAAAAGCATCATAAAAGTCGCCAGTGTGGTAGTTATAAAAGAGTTGCATTATCAATATGACTTTTGACTTAGTTTCACAGTTAAATCTGTTAGTGTTCCATGTACACAAACTGTTGATGAGTAGAGGCAGAAAAATCATTATACACGTCCTGCACATTGCCGAAAAAGAGAACAGCTTCATTTCAGGGTAGAGTAGCATCAGTAACCACCAGATGGTGCTAGAAATGCCCAGGAGTTCTTGTTGCATAATGTGCTCTTGGATGCTTCTCATGTTTGCCCCATTGTTATATCCCATATTATGCAATCATCCGNTTCTTGTTGCATAATGTGCTCTTGGATGCTTCTCATGTTTGCCCCATTGTTATATCCCATATTATGCAATCATCCATTCGTTTCTTTCAGATGAGTTAAGAGAATGTTTGTTAGGGCTTCTGTCGAACTGACTTTTATCTTTTGGGGCAAATTCCAAAAAATTCTTGTGAATTCATGGTTTTTTTTCCTTTACCACAGTGCACAAATCGAATAATTAGTCATTTGTTCAGTGTGGCTTCCTTTTCCATTAAAAAGACTCTGACGGCTTCTTTTTATCTGACATTTTAAGTAAGTCACTAATGCAATAAGTGTTGTATTTTGAAACACTTCTCACTCTCAGTGGAGAACAATATTTTACAACTAAACGCAGCAAACACTATGGCTGGTAGCGCCTTGATGCTTGCTGTAGCAGAGGCTTTGTGGTAAACAGAACTAAGGTTTCTCACAGAAAAAATATTTGTGCTACGAATTTTGCTGTTGATGTTGTCCAGCTCTGTATTCCATATACCNAAGTTCAAGTTTCCGTTTCTCTCACTTAGATCGCACCAGATATACGTTGACACTTCATCTTCACTCCAAGATGTAGCAGATGCAGTGTTTCTCTAGTTTGCAGATACTTCTCCCCCAATCATGACTTCAGATAAGTTCTTCCATGTCTTGGCCTTGTCTTGATGCATTTGGTGTGCAGCCTGCTTAAGCATATCACAGAAACTGTTTCTTTTTGTCGTGTTTACTGTAGTCGATCCTCTGTTAAATTTCGCAATGCACGTATAATTTTTTTTATACGCTTACTGAGAAACTACAGCTCACTATTTTGGTGTTCACATTTTATGCAGTTGGTGTACGAATATGTAAAATTTGTAAGACATATTTTTCATTTTTTTTTTATTATTTGTTTGTTTTGTGCTACAGTTTTGAATAAACTTTTCATTTGTCATGATATACATGAACATTTTTCATATTACTTACTGTCTTTTCCATATTTAACTAATTACTCAACACCTCATGGCAGGAGTCGGTCAGTCAAGTATATTTATGTGTGTGACTTGTCTTGCAAATAAAACTGTAGGATGATGAAACACTTTAAGTAATTTTACTTAGTGTATCATCATATTTTTGTTTTTCTGAGGAGCTCTGGTAATTTGGCTGGGAACTGTGACTCAATATCAAGGGCTTTAGCCGTTTCCTTCGTGTCCGACAATGTCTCTTCAAATCCTTACTCCAATAGCATAAGTTCAAAGAAACTCTTTATTTTTGCAGTGAGTTCAACTACATTCGAAACGTTGTTGCCTTCCCTTTGCAAAACTTTTCTAACCATGTTGATCTTGAAGAGAATTGTGAGCCACACAATTAGACAGCACATAAATATAAAATATTAGACCATTCTGGTCAAACTAAATGCAGTGTTCTGTCTAAGTGCATCATTTCGTGGCTCAACCAATATCTCGTAAAAAGCATCATAAAAGTCGCCAGTGTGGTAGTTATAAAAGAGTTGCATTATCAATATGACTTTTGACTTAGTTTCACAGTTAAATCTGTTAGTGTTCCATGTACACAAACTGTTGATGAGTAGAGGCAGAAAAATCATTATACACGTCCTGCACATTGCCGAAAAAGAGAACAGCTTCATTTCAGGGTAGAGTAGCATCAGTAACCACCAGATGGTGCTAGAAATGCCCAGGAGTTCTTGTTGCATAATGTGCTCTTGGATGCTTCTCATGTTTGCCCCATTGTTATATCCCATATTATGCAATCATCCGTTCGTTTCTTTCAGATGAGTTAAGAGAGTGTTTGTTAGGGCTTCTGTCGAACTGACTTCTATCTTTTGGGGCAAATTCCAAAAAATTCTTGTGTATTCATGGTTTTTTTTCTTTTCCACAGTGCACAAATCGAATAATTAGTAATTTGTTCAGTGTGGCTTCCTTTTCCATTAAAAAGACTCTGACAGCTTCTTTTTATCTGACATTTTAAGTAAGTCACTAATGCAATAAGTGTTGTATTTTGAAACACTTCTCACTCTCAGTGGAGAACAATATTTTACAACTAAACGCAGCAAACACTATGACTGGTAGCGCCTTGATGCTTGCTGTAGCAGAGGCTTTGTGGTAAACAGAAGTAAGGTTTCTCACAGAAAAAATATTTGTGCTACGAATTTTGCTGTTGATGTTGTCCAGCTCTGTATTCCATATACCCAACATTTCAGAATAAAAATAATTCTTAAATTTGAAATGGTACATTTACAACTCCAAAAGTAATTTTACCTCATTTTAGAGCCCCTTTATGAGCTTGCGCCCTGTGTGGCCGCCTTGGTCTTTCGTCCCTTAAGCCGCCCTTGTTCTCATTAAGTGTAATGTTTCCCACATACCGCAGAGCAGTTTATTTGAAAGGGAAATGTATTATTGATTTCATTGTGTCTCCCTCTGTGCTATTTAACTATGTTCTGGACATAGACAAAATTGTTTTTTGAAGAGTGATTGAGTGTATCAAATATTTTTGCAGTGAATGCCAGTAGAAATAAGTTAGCTAGATATTTTCTTAGATATTTTACGTTGCTGTGAAAGACTGCATAGATAGATGCAAAAGTTGATAGTGTCAGGATTTTGCTTTGATTGTACACAGAATTTACCTCCCACTAATATAAAAAATTTATTTGCCTTAATGTAAACAAATTATTGTTTTATGTGTACTCTGAATTGCAGCTTGCAAAATAATAAATGAAATATAGTACCAATTTGGTTTATTGTTGTATATAGTATGTCAAACATCATATACCAGCTGAAATGAATAACCTGTGTCTGTTTTTGAATGTATAGTTAGGTAAAATAAGACCCACACAATATTTTGCTTATGCCTTGCATTAGCAGACAGTAGACTTGACCAAGTAAGGAGTTTACAATTTTTTTAATGTTTGTGATAGGAATTCTGTATTTAACAAATGAGTACTAAGATAAATTGATTACATTTACGTATACAGAGAGTCCTAGACTTTCATACATTCAAGATTCGTACAACTCGCTCTTTCATAAATTACATATTATCACCTCTAAATCAACTTTCATATGACCGATTTGGTCTTTCATACATCTAGCAACCTACCAACATATTGATTTAGCACTGTTAGTTGCCATCTAACACTGCCTGCCATGTTTTCCAGCCTTCGCAGATCATATGTTAAGAATGATTAGATATGGCTGCCATATTGGCACAATACAAATGAGTGCTTTTGTAAAAAAAAAATATAAAAACCTCTGAAGAACTTTTACATAGTTTTTACAAGCTACAAAATAGTATGTTACATTTGCACAACAATTTTACANAAAAACCTCTGAAGAACTTTTACATAGTTTTTACAAGCTACAAAATAGTATGTTACATTTGCACAACAATTTTACAGAAAGTAGGAAGCATATTTAATTACCTTATTTATTCACATAGTACCTACNACAACAATTTTACAGAAAGTAGGAAGCATATTTAATTACCTTATTTATTCACATAGTACCTACAATCAAATACATTTACAGATGTTGAAAATCAACATTTCAGGTAAGAAAGTATTGCACATGTATATTTATTTATTTGTGATTTTCAATTAAATACTTGTTAAGTAACATGTTTATCAATTAGATATATTATCTTACTACCAAATTANTTATTTGTGATTTTCAATTAAATACTTGTTAAGTAACATGTTTATCAATTAGATATATTATCTTACTACCAAATTATTTTTTTTTCTTGTAGCCCCTCTTGCTACATGCGTATATATGATTCAACTTTTACACACATTTTCAGGAACATGTTATGTATGAAAGTAGAGGACTGCCTGTACAGTGAAAAGTTATGTGGAAATTAAAGTAAAAGCAGCAAAGAGCAATAGGATTTCTGTGAAACTTGTTTCCACAGGAGATAACCCTCTGGACTTCGGCATTCTGGTGCAATAATTATCATAAAGCTGACTTTTCGATGTAACGTTGAGGTAAAACGATACCAGACTCTTACCCCTTGAATTTCAATCCTCAAGGGTTATGTAGGCCTATTTAAAATATTTGTCACAATAGAGCATCTGAATAAATTTAGGGTCAAATTCAATACACATTTGACCTTTGAATTCCTGAAACAAGTGTTTTGTTTCTTTGGAAATGGTTGACATACAAACTGTACCTAAAGGTGAAAAATGTACAGGACCTCCATCAATCAAAACATTACATTCTTTCAGATCACATGCCTTTTTATGAAGAAATTTTGTACTTACCTGTCTGTTCAGGCATAATGCAAAATCTATTGGATGAATTTCTATGACATTTTTTCCATAAGGTAGGTCTTGAACAAACTTAAATACTTGTAGTATAATATCACACTATAAAGACAGGTAGCTGAACTGCAAAAAATTAAAGAATTGTTCTCCTTAAAAATTGTTCTGTATCAGATGCACTTTTATCCTAATGTTATTGTTGGATTATTTTACATTTTTTTTATTTCTGTTCGCCATTGTTAGATTACAACTGATGTGTATACATTCATGCTCAACGTCTGGTTCTGGATATATTTGGTTGCAGGCAAACCTTTTGTTTGACTTAAGTCTCTTGCATACAAAACTCTGTGACAACTTCAAGTTTTGGGTGGGCATAACTGTGGGGTAGAACAAGTCAAGAATAAATGCACATAATATTTTCTACAACAAAGACAAGAGAGTACAATAAGATAATCATCATTAAGTTTCTCATTCCCTATCCAAAACAAAATGAAAGAATATGCTAAGTTTATAAATATCATATGTTCGAGTATGTACAGTACATTATTATTGACTCATTATTTCCAGTACATTTAATTGTTTCCACTACACTTCTGTTCTGCTACATTACTTCCTACTTTCATTTTAAAACTATCACATGATATCCTCAAGTATTTGTAAGAAACAGTTTATCTTATCTCCTAAACAGAAGCAATTTTTAAGTTCTTAACTTTCTAAATGACACACTCAATTCCTTTATTCTTTGTTCTGCTAAATTATGGCAAACTCTTTACACTGAGGCGACAAAAATCATAGGATACCTCCTAATATCGTGTTGGACCGCCTTTTGCCCGGCGAAGTGCAGCAACTCGACGTGGCATGGACTCAACAAGTTGTCGGAAGTCTCCGGCAGAAATATTGCGCCATGCTGCCTCTATAGACGTCCATAATTGCGAAAGTGTTGCCGGTGCAGGAGTTTGTGTACGAACTGACTTCTCAATTATGTCCCATAAATGTTCGATGGGATTCATGTCGGACGATCTTGGTAGCTAAATCATTCGCTGGAATTGTCCAGAATGTTCTTCAAACCAATCGCGAACAGTTATGGCTCGGTGACATGGCGCATTGTCATCCATAAAAATTCCATCGTTGTTTGGGTACATGAAGTCCATGAATGGCTGCAAATGGTCTCCAAGTAGCTGAACATAACCCTTTCCAGTTAATGATCGGTTCAGTTGGACCAGAGGACCCAGTCCATTCCATGTAAAACAGCCCACACCATTATGGAGCCACCACCAGCTTGCACAGTTCCTTGTTGACAGCTGGGGTCCATGGATTCGTGGGGTCTGCGCCACACTCGAACCCTACCATCAGCTCTTACNCAGTTCCTTGTTGACAGCTGGGGTCCATGGATTCGTGGGGTCTGCGCCACACTCGAACCCTACCATCAGCTCTTACCAACTGATATCGAGACTCATCTGACCAAGCCACGGTTTTCCAGTCATCTAGGGTCTAACCGATATGGTCACGAACCCAGGAGAGGCGATGTCGTGCTGTTAGTAAAGGTATTCGAGTCGGTCTTCTGCTGGCATAGCCCAGCACAGCCAAAGTTCGCCGCACTGTCCTAACGGACACGTCCGTCGTACCTCCCGCATTGAGTCCTGCTGTTATTTCTCGCAGTGTTGCTTGTCTGTTAACACTGACCATTCTGCGCACACGTCGTTGGTCTCGGTCATTAAGTGCAGGCGGTCGGCCACTGCGTTGTCCATGGTGGGAGGTTATGCCTGAAATTAGGTATTCTCGGCACACTCTTGACACTGTGGATCTCGGAATGTTGAATTCCCTAACCATATACGAAATGGAATGTCCCATGCATCTAGCTCCAACTACCATTCCGCGTTCAAAGTCTGTTAATTTCCGTCGAGCGTCCATAATCACGTCAGAAACCTTTTCACAAGAATCACTTGACTACAAATGAAAGTCCAATCAATGCACTGCCCATTTATACATTTTGTATGCGATACTACTGCCATCTGTATATTTGCATATTGCTATCCCATGACTATCCCATTACTTTTGTCGCCTCTGTGTATTTTCTGTCGCAACAACATTAAACCCCAAATAAAAGTATGTTATCAGTGTTCCCAACACTGTCGCACAGTTTGGCCGCAACTGCCTATGTGGCGGGAAATGCGGTGCAAAGATAACCCTGCATTCTGTGGTCTAGCGATTCGTCGTCGAGGTTCGCAGTCAGTTGTGGTGTATACCCACTTTCGCCCCTTGTGGATAACGCGTTCTGGGTGCAGCCATTTCAATGGTACTGAGTATAGAAAGGATGTAAAGTTATTTGTTGCGCTTAAATACCACATATTATTTCTGCAGACATCTTGACAAAATATGTATGTTTAAAAGAAAAATCCAAACACTGCTATGTATCAGAATGCAGTGTTACGCTACGTCTTGAGGATGTCTCGATTAAGTACCGACAGTAAGGTAGCACATGGAATCACCTAAAATAAATAACTCTTTATTACGTTCTTTCGATCCTTCAAGGTTGGTAAGTAGGTAGGTATTTTTTTATCCTTAATGCGCTTGGTTTACAGGTCAATTATGTGGCCCTGCAGCCAGCTTTAGGTACTAGTTATTCTGAGGTATTTAGTTGGACAATGGAAGAGAATCAGCTCTGAGTTATTCTCTTGATAACTAAATTAAGTAGCTAATTGCAAAGTCCCTGGATCTCTTCACGTATACCTGTCATTTCCTGCGGCATTCCACAGGTAATCTTTGTAAAATGGGTAGTACGTCCTACAATGTTTCATTCGGTGTTAAAACACTGTGGAGATCGTGTTTCGTTTTCTTGTTAGTTTAAATTTCAGGAAACAGTTGCCAAGGAATTCAATCTGTGATTTAATTAACTCACTATTAACTAAACGTCCTGCTTAAACGCTTATTCCTACACAATTAGTATAATTCCGCTATATGTAAAATTGCCAAGTCATCAAGTGTCGGTAGGATGCTAGAAGATGGGAAGTGGTTAGTGGCTCGCTGTATTTTATAGTAGCTCATGATGGATAGCATCAAAAGATCGTCGGTCTGCTAACTCCAAACAGTCAGAATCAAAAAGTATATACTAGAACGATTCCAACACAATGAATTTACGTAATCGAATAGCTAGCGAACATCAGGAAGATTCTGGCATGCACTGTTATTAAGACAAGGCCAGCAGAAAATGGCTGCCTGTCAGTGACACACCAGAGTTTGTTAAGTTAGTGACGGTAACAGGTCAAGAACAAATTTCTTGTTATAATGATTTGAATTTTCATTTTAAGAAAGAATTCCTCAGATTACATATTTTCATTCAGTTCGTAAATGTTACAAAAAAATACATGTAATGTATCGAAAACATACCTACAAAGCAGAAAAACAAAGAATTGATGCTCGTTCAAAAATAAATTACCAATGCTTAAAGTAAAAAAAAAAATCAACATCACTGTCTTTGTTGTCCAAGAACTGTAGTGTAAACATTTTTGTAGGGTGACAATACAGAAAGTTGGGATCTGGCAATTTGAAATCCGCTCTCTCTGTGTAGACAGAAAATTGTTTGGAACTACACACAGAATTTAATTTTGTGCCAAGTCGTTTACGCTTCCGGTGTTTAAAATCGGCGAAAGTGGTGAAAATATGTTCTTTCTCAGTGTTATAACGTGGAGTTTACAAGTTTAGCAAGATAAGAAATGTTGGAAAAACACAGCTTTATGGTAAAATCCTTTTGTAGCCAATTTTATTCCAAATTTCAATACCGGTCATCTACGTTTTCTTAATTTCCACATCACCAAATGAATAAGACATATGCGTATACTCACAATTGCAGCTCCAATATGACGAGTACAAATTCCCTGGATTTAAAGCGATAACGTAAAAATTCCCCCTTTTTTTTTGTATCGTTTCGTTTAAAAAGTATCCCGAATAGACTATATTCCATGTGTTGATCCAACCATTACGGAAAAATTGGTGAACATATAACTATGTTACAACTATGACAACAATTAATTTACTTATCTGTTAAATTATGAAATAGAAGAGTAATTTTTTAGTTAAAATGTTCATAAATTGGTCCTCTAACAGAATAAATCGAAAAGTCCCTATCCCCTTTCCGTCAAAGAGAACTGAAAAGAAATAAATGCCAGTGATAACAATTGCAGATATTACACTTAAAATACTGTAGCTGTTGAGGGACATTACATTTCCTACTGCGATGCAGACATTATTTTAGATATACAAATCAGTGGGAAGTAATGTTTTCAGCGGTTGCTTTATCAAGTTATATGTGTACCAGCAATGGCTTGGTTATAAGGAAAGTATCTGTCATACAGAAAACTATTTTGTGGCGAACATTGACGTGTTGTTACCGCAAGTATTTGACCTGGTAGCACATACATATCTTTCCTCAAACCGCTGTTCTGCGTGAAGGGAAGTCTCGAGCGTCCAGTAAGGAAGTCTAGCGGTTGATAAGTCAAAAATATCTTTGGCATGAATTTTCCTACTCATTACACCTATCATTTTCCTGCTCGTTTCGTTTTCCGGGAAGATTCGCTGCAACTTCTCATAACACGAATTCTTTCCAAAACATTTCATTTCTACACGGGTACGTTTTGCTTTAAAAAAAAAAAGTTAAGTTTAGACTAGTGTTAAAAGTATCTTCGAAGCAGCAGTATCGAGTGCACATAACATAATATAAGAACATATTGTTAGGACAATTTTTGCACGAGTTTTCACAAATGGCTTGCAATATTATAATGCATTAAAAAATAACCTTAAAACCTTTTAAGTCCGGAGCTATTAAATTAATAACACAACACATTTTTGTTGCGTTTTTCAGTTCACTTGATAACATTTACGTGAGGCCGCGGTGGTGTAATTAATGGTCAGACTACTCACCTCCCACCTAGGCGAGCCGGGTTCGATTCCCGACGGGGTCGCTACCCGGATTTTCGCACGTGGTAATCGTGCCGGACGATGCCGCTGGTCGGCGAGTTTTCTCGTTGATCTCCCGTTCCCCCCGCCCTTGCATTCCGGCGCTGTTACATACTCACCTCGCTTCACCCTCATCGGCTCTCAAGACCTCGATGTTAAGAGCCGTCCAAATCTCTCCACTCCACTATACATGTGTAAAGCTCCTTAGTCAGTCATCAAACACCAAACACTAAAACCAAACAAAAAATTAATTATAAATGATTTTTCATGTTCTAGCTATGTGCCTTAAAAATCTTCCGCGTGAGGAAGCCTGAAAAAGCAAGACCTACGGTATTCTAGGAAATTGAATGGTTTTTAGTAAGCAGGCCCTATTCATTTAATCGTAGGAATGGATGGAGCCTTCTTCACAGGAAAACGTGCATTTTCTGTGCCATGGAAAAAGCATGTAAATATCCTACCCATGTAGTGCAGTCAGGATTAGTTATTGTAAAAGGATTTCACCTCCAACAGTATTGAAACATTTAAATACTGATGATGGGGGAGTTTTTTTTAACTGTAACTGTCTAACTGTTGTATATGATGGACTCCTAATTTTACACAAAAACACAGACTTATGATAAGGTAACGAAAATCTTATTACTTTCCAGGCAATTATAAAGGAACCTACATATTGTTAGCATCAACCAGACAGAAAATATGCATAAGGACGTTTCTATCTGTTTATTTAAATCGT
>NQII01000019.1:379407-429131 GCA_002778355.1 Clitarchus hookeri
CTCCCGGAATGCCCGGGAGACTCCGGGAATAATGTTCAACCTCCCGAGCTCCCGGGATGCAATAATTTCTCCGGATTTTCTAAAATAATATTGTCATTAAAAAAATATATAAATCGAACCAAAATCGAAACACATCGAATGCATAAGCGCTGCCGTGCCGCCGCCGCCGCCGTCACGTTTGACGTGTCACATCGCGCGCGGCCTCCCACCTCGTGCCTACCGGCCTACCCCCCGCACCGCGTGCCGCGTGCCTTTCATTTGTTTTGTTCAGTCAGTCGAATGAGATAGTCATGCAGTAATGTGCGTATTGCGTTAACAGATTTTACTGCGGCGAGCGGCGAGTGGCATAATAATTCAAATAATCATTAGGTACCCAGTACCTTACTTCATAAAATGTCTCATGATACCTCGGGGGGTGAAAGAAGTAGTACAAAGAAAAAAAGTACTATTGTTCTTTCAATGACCAGTGGTTAAAACAACATACGTGGTTATTGAAAAAAGACTAGTTCACAGCCAAGTGTAACATATGTCAGTATTTATTTTCGGTCAAGTTTGAAGGTTTCGGGGCAGTGAAACATCATGCAGCATCTTCTAAACATCAAACATTTATCAAGAATGCCGAAGGAAGTCGAGGTATCACGTCTTTTTTTCCATCTAAAAACAGTAAAGAAGAGGACATAATTATTGCTGTTGTATTTACTTCCACTTTTCATGGTATCAAACATCACCACAGTTACAATAGCCAGGATTGTGCCATGTTTTCTGATTCATCGATTGCGAAGAAAGTATCGTGCGGCAGAACAAAAGCGAGCATTATTGCTGAAAATGTTTTAGGGCCGGCAAGTCAAGAAAGCTTACTTAATAATCTAAAAACAAGTCAATATTTTTCAGTAGCGAGTGATTCATCAAATAGAGGAAATTTAAAAATGCATCCATTATTAATTAAGTATTTTTCGCTGGACAGTGGCATTCAAACCGGATTATTAGACTTTTACGAAGATTGCCAAGAAGACAGTGAAGCAATAAAAGACCAAATAATAAATATTTTAACTAAAAACAGTCCAAAAGCAAGTCAAATCTCAGCATATTCTGCCGACAATGCTGTTTGTCAATTATGGAATATATGTTTCTGTTTATCAAAAGCTTAAAACTTTAAACAGAAATATATTTAAAGCGAATTGCAAGTGTCATATTCTACACAACTGCGTTAAAATATCTTCAAAAGCCCTGTCAGTTGATATTGAATTAATTATTTTGAAAGTTTACAGTTAATATTCTGCTTTTGCTAAAAGAAGAAATGTATTTATGTTAAGTTGCCCTGATGCTGAAATTGAGTTCAGAGAAATATTAAGACACGTGCCAACTCGTTGGTTATCGTTACTTCCTGCCATAGACAGAATTCTTAGAATTCTATCGCTGTGGTAAGCTTTAATAGGCTATTTCAAGTCGCTAGGTGAAGATAATTACTCTGCATTTATATGGCAGAATTTTTGTGCCAGTGATTAAGAAACAAATACAGTCTTATGTGTTCTATATTATATGCAAAATATAATGCAAATCTTTCAGAACGCCATTAAATTACTGGAAGCCGACAGAGTAACAAGCACTGAAATTTATGACATAATGATTTATTTGAAAACCAAGATACAAAACAGACAGACCGATAAATTTTTTGGTAAATCTACCATGGATTTATTAAAGCAATTGGATGATCCTCAAAAAATAAAATTTAAAACTGAAGTCAATAAGTTTTTCACGTGGTGTTTAAATTATTTACAAAAATGGTATAACTTTGAAGACCCGGAATACCAAGCAATGAAAATTTTATCACTGAAAGAAACGATTACATGGGAAGGAATTATCAGACCGCAAGAACTTTTAAAAATTGATTTAGATACTGACAAACTATACGATGAAGTTGGAATTCTCCGTGAAATGCAACCACATCTCATTGAAGAGAATCTAGTTGATTTACGCTGGGTTGACTTCTTTGCAAAATCAAATGAAAAAAAGTTCCTGTCCAGAATTGAAGAAGCTTGTTACGTTTGTTCTTTCCATTCCTGTCTCTAATGCTTCTTGTGAACGCGTANAATTGAAGAAGCTTGTTACGTTTGTTCTTTCCATTCCTGTCTCTAATGCTTCTTGTGAACGCGTATTCAGTATGACGGAACAAGTGTGGAGCAAGGAAAGAAAGTCTTACTTGTATAGAAATCATTTTCGACTCAATGTTTATAATGTTTTTTTTAATTTTTCTTGTAAAACTTTTTACTTTTTATGATTATGTCTTAAAAAACCCGACAAATATTATATGATTCTCGAAAGCAATGTAAATATTAATTTAAAAATAAAAATTAACAAATATTAGCGAATTTCATTCAATCTTTTCTCCCCCCGGATCTGTTCAAATCTCCCGGGTTGGTTCCTTCGAGAGTTGGCAACCCTAGTTCCGGGGCTTGTCTCCTCGCAGGTTGGCTACATACTCTGAGTTCACTTGGGCGTGCCTAATAAACCGTGATCGAACTGCAAACATTGCACGAACTCGCATGTGCTCTGAGAGGACAGCCAAGATAACGTCTGCTNGGGGGGGGGGGATCGGCATACACGCCGTAAAAACCCATCGACAGAGAAAGAATTGCGAACTTGCATGCAGTTCATGAAGTATAAAAATTGTTATACTATAGCGGAGGATGGGGAAGGATAATCTTTATTAAAAGGTATGCTAGAAGAAGACGGTTGGTGGGGAAGGCTTTCACGTGGCACTGCTACTCCCGAACACGCTTCAGAAGCGAAATGGCGTGGTAGTTCCTTCGATGTAAGCGCACTCGGTCGCTCATTGGCCGCGCAAGTTTGTGAAAACGAGCCTTGGGTTGAATGGACTAATCTATGTTATGGAATATTCCCTATTGGTCGGGCGACCGTCTGCCAAGTTGGTCTCGTAGGAGCTGATCGGTGAACCGCCATATTGTTAGCTGGTGAGGCTATTTTGCTGCTGTGTGCGGTTGTACTTAGCAGCACGTGCCACCGTTTCACGTCTGTATTATTAAGTACTCTGTGGCTAAAGTCTGACAGCGATGGCGGACATCGGCACTCGTTCGCGCTATGAAAATAGAAAGATCCAAAAAACAACAAATAAAAATGTTGGAAAAATAAATTACAAGTACAAATCGCATTGAAATTGGAAACAAAGACAAAAACGCATTAAAAAAAGTAAAATAATTCATACAGAAAACAAAAAAAACTGGTAGCGCAGGGTGACGACCAGCAGTTCAGACGAGCTCCGTGCTGTGAATGTCGAGCTCCGTGCTAAGGACGTAGTCTGCCTCACCCCGTCCCCCGCCCCACCTACATCGGGATAAGTATATACCTTCCCCCCCTTCCCCAGAAAGTAAGAGATTTCATTGTTCACAATGTGGCCATCGACGTTTATTTAGTACAAAATTGTTGCTTATTGCAGGTGGGGTTTTTTCTTCTTCTTGGGATCATACATGCCAGCTAGGGACGTAGCCAGAATTTATGTTAGGAAGGCAGGGTTTGTGAATGGGATAGGAGCTTTAGCTTACACCTATAGTTCCCTTTTACGTCGCTAGAATGTGCCATGTTATCATCAAAGCTACTTTAGCTTGGCCAGCTATTAATTTTTAGATTTTTTTTGCATAATTCGTTAAAATACCCTGGTTAAATAAGCACTATGCCACTCTTGTAGTATTAGTTGAGATTATTTTATTTACTTGAACTTAGTTTAGGAGGAGGCCACTACTCCTCCCCCTCCCCAACCCCTTTTGGAAACGCCAGTGATATCAGACGTTAATTGATATCCAAAATTATCCAATACATCAGATAGCTTTACCTTTATAAAAATGATTTTCCATTATATATATATATATATGCCCTCATAAAAGTTTCCTTTTGTACATTTATATTATTCCAAGTTATTCTTCTGGGAAAAAGTGCCACTTCACACTTTTTCGCTTAGTTAACAGTATTGTAAGCATGAAACTCAAAAAATTTACAAATCCTCCCATTCTAACAATGAAATCCGTACACCTTTTCTTTTTTCATACTTAGCTGAGACGTTCGGATGTTTCGCGAATCTAAAGCCTATGAGGTATGATGGAAGTTTCATTTTAAAATATTCCATGACCGCTTGTATAAATGGTTCTATGGAATTGGAATTTGAATTGGAATTTGAATTGGAATTGGAAAGGGCTTATTGACGTCCCTCGGTGTTATGCCTGAAGGCTTGGTTTACAAACTAACTTATGGTCCAACTTAAACTAACATCAATGCCTTATCTGAAAATCTAACCCAGAACCTCCTGCACCCCAAATCGGCGGAGCACCAACCGACTGCGCCACTGGAGGTAGCTGGTTATTTGGAAGATTTGGCCGACTGCTTGCTGTTCCAATGGACGTCTTCGTAATTGAAAAGTGGGAACCGTGCCGGATGATGCCGCTGGTCGGCGGGTTTTCTCGGGGATCTCCCGTTTCTCCCACACTTGCCTTCTGGTGCTGCTCCCTACTCACCTAGTTTCACCCTCATCGGCTCTTAAGACCTCGTTGTTAAGAGCCGCCCAAATAACTCAACTCAACTCGATGGAAGGTTTCGTACAAGGTTGAATTTTAGTCAACTGATGAGAGGGGAAATGAAGAGTAGCATAACAGTTGTGATTTTGTTAATTTGTTTTAAAAAAGCAGCGATAAAACCATAAAACAAGAAAAAATAGACAGTAAAAATACCGTAAAAACGTTTACTAATACACTGGAGAGCCAAAAAAAACTGGTATAGGCGTGCGTATGCAAATAATAGAGGTATGGAACCAATCAGAGTAACGCGATGCGTTCGGTAACGCCTATATAAGACAAAAAGCGTCTGACAANTTCGGTAACGCCTATATAATACAAAAAGCGTCTGACAAAGTTGCTAGATCGGTTACTGCTGCTACAATGGCAGGTTACCAAGATTTAAGTGAGTTTGAACTTGGTGTTATAATTGGCGCACGAGAGATGGGATATGGCATCTCCTAGGTAGCGATAAAATTTGGATTTTCGCGTATGACCATTTCACGAGTGTACCATGAATATCGGGAAAACGGTAAAACATCAAATCTTCGACATCGCTGCGGCCGGAAAAAGATCGCGAACGAACGGAACAAATGACGACTGACGAGAATCATTAAACGTGACAGACGTGCAACCCTTTCTCAAATTGGCACAGATTTCAATTCTGGGGCATTAACAATCATTGATATGGGCTTTCGGAGCCTAAGGCCCACTCGTGTACCGTTGTTGACTGCACGACACAAAGCTTTACACCTCACCTGGGTCCACCAACACTGCCATTGGAATGTTGATTACTGGAAACACGTTGTCTGGTTTGACGAGTCTCGTTTCCAATTTTATCGGGCGGATGGACGTGTACGGGTATGGTATGGAGACATCCTCATGAATCCATGGACCCTACATGTCAACAGGGGACTTTTCAAACTGGTGGAGGCTCTGTAATAGTATGGGGAGTGTGCAGTTGGCGTGAAATGGGACCCCTGATACGTCTAGATACGACTCTGACAGGTGACATATACGTAACCATCCTGTCCGATCACCTGCACCCATTCATGCTCATTGTGCATTCCAACGGACGTGGACAATTCTAGGTGGACAATGCGACATCCCACACGTGGAGAGTTGCTACCGAGTGGCTCCAGGAACACTCTTCTGACTTTAGACACTTCCATTGGCCACCTAAATCACCAAACATGAACATTATTGAGCATATCTGGGATGCCTTGCAACGTTCTGTTCAGAAGAGATCTCCACCGCCTCGCACTCCTATGGATTTGTGGACTGCCCTTCATAATTCATGGTGTGAATTGCCTCCTGCATACCTTCAGGCATTAGGCGAGTCCATGCCACGTCATCTTGCGGCACTTCTGCGTGCTCGCGGGGGCCCTACACGATATTAGGCAAGTGTACCAGTTGTTTTGGCTCTTCAGTGTACTATAGCAGCAATGTGTGAAAAATATTACAAACATTCGTGTTTGTTTAACACAAGTGTTCCAGTTATTACAATAAAACAATTAGGCTCTGTGCATGAACGGATACTGCTCTAGTCGCTCGTAAAGTGGGTTTCTGAACCGCAGTTGTATAAGTAAAGATCATAAAAAAAATGCACTCGCTTTTACTTGTGTGGCGGAAAGAAACGTGTGACTTGTTATTCCATGAAAACCTCCATACCCGCTTGCGTGTGGGCTCTGGTAACACGCTTCGTAGAAGCTTCCGTCCGAGCTTGTGTTGAACATTTTATCGTCGCATACAGGCTTAATTCAATGTGTTCATAGTTATCTCATACAGAGCTTGACTTCTGTGTTTAAGCTATCAAAACACTAGTCCACGGTGTTTTGTTTGCAAGCGACAATAACTACTAAATTATTGTTACATGGACTCCTGAGGGGCGTATCTGAGTTCGTGAGGGATGGAGGTCTTAATAAAAATAAAAGAACTTAATTAGATTTTTAATTCATTCACACAGATATTATTTACAGCTTTAAACTATCTGTCTCCACTATTACTCTTTTTTATTTCACTGTGAGCGCAATATCTAATCTCTATTTAAAGTATAATTTACGTCCTTCTTTATGTCTCTGTTTGGTTATTGTCAATTAACTTATACTCATCATTAACGCACGTTCAGTCTATCTGTTGCCATAATTTGTAATGTCTTTCACTCACGCATCTAGTTCAATAGTCCTGCCTGCAATCATACTTTTCACTGCTCTAATGTTCGCAGCCACAGATTTTCCCTCCCGATGGTCACTTCTCTCGCCGCTCGTTTCTCTTCTCGCTCGTCGTCCTTAGCTCGATGCTCCAGCCACTCATTCACTTATCAACTCCCAGTCCGGAGGCCCGATGCTCTTTTGTATCAGTCACCCTGACCATCTGGAAGGTTCAACGCTCCTCGAGTCACGCTGAGAGAAACGAGGTCAGTAATCCAAAGCATTTTTCAGATAAACGCAGAAATTCTATACCCCGAAGGTTAGGAGTGGCAAGCCGACAAATGATTATCGCGGCAGAATGCCTTCATAACTGAAAACGCTGGTAGGATTATCGTTCGCTTGTCATTCAAAACATTTCATTGACTGGTCGCCCCCGCTATCATATCACTACTCTGTACTCTTCCGCCCGCTCGCGTGGGGTGGGCCAAGGTCAGCGGCGCAGACCAGTGACACGTAACATTATTGTAATTGAAAGTTAATACGTCTTTACTACTTTCCTCCAAAGACGTAGTGATTTTCAGGAAAATCGAGGTTAATTTTTTGATATGCAATGTAAATAAGTAGTATTTTTAACGCGCGCCTGAGTTCAAGCATTATGTTAACAACGGTACTAATAGCTACAGAAAAATGTTATTTTTTTGCAACCTTGATAATAACTCTTCGGTCTTTTCTTAAGACACCTAGCAACAGTGAGCAAAAAATTAATAATTAGCTGGCCATCATTATGTATTTCTATGAATTTTTATCTGATGTTTTGTGTGGCTTTTAGGGTTAACTCTATACTACTATTATTATACGAACACAATATTTTGAAAGGTCATTGGGAAAAGGTCTTTTTTTTTTGGTATTTTCAATTGATTACATTCCAAGTTTCTTACCTGAAGCAGAACATTCGAAGATATTTCAATCCCCAGTGTTACTGAATAATCTGACGTCGATAGAAATAAAATAATAGTTTGCGTCTTAAAGTGTCAAGAGGACAATTGGAAAGAAATGTTTATAGTTCGGAAAATCGGAGCTACTTTCCTTTTGTTTGATAATTCAGACGTGCTTTCCGCCAACTACCCCGATGCAATTGGCTAACTGAGTTGACCTGTAAGATTTTCCAGACGATGTTATTCACTCAGTTTTAATTAAATCTCGCATGTAGAGAGGTTGCAAGATATTCCACATTTTTCCATATGTCTCCGTGACGATGACTCCATTTTTAGTTTCACCCAGCAGATATGTGTAATAAAGGGAAATTAAACTGTTGCCAGTATCGAAACAGTGCAATTAAAATATTATGCATTCAAAAATGGCATAGGGTCATTTAAAATTAATTATATCTCGGGACCTACAAAATTCGCGTTTTTTTTCTGGCACCATGTTAGACTGCCCAAAACTCTAACATACAAGTGGGTATCAGTAGCTGATTGAACACTGCCACAATGAGGCACCATTTTACTGTCTAACTGGGCTGCACAAGATTCTGTTTTTTTCTCTCTTGATTTAAATACTGGCTCTGAGACATCGAGGGCGTACCACGTAACATGGGATTAAATTATAAAGGTAATGCACATGGACAATCTGTCGTTAAATAATAACGGGAATTTCGCTCGGCCCTGATTATATTTAGAAAATAAAGAGAGCTAAATGAACTACTGTATCTGTTTGAAACATTCAAATAAAATGAACTGGAACTTATGGTAGCTATTTGTATACAGGAAAAATCAGTCGGTGCCATTGGAGATTATATCAAGCAAGAGATAAATGCGCAGCAGACGAGGGGACCAGACCATGATTAAGTGTACTCTGAATGCCTTCTCATTCTTCAGTTCACTCTTACCAAAAGGAAAGCAGTCTGAAATTACAAGACTTCGAGAATGAACACGTTGGGGCTCTGAACAGACTGAAGATACAAATGATGAATCAGATCTCATCTTTTCGCCCTAGCACGAATAAAAAATTACGATAAAATGACAAATGAGTACAAATGGCAACAGAAAGAGGATCAAGGTTTCTACTGACTAAGAACCACTTCTTGAAATATTGAAAACTAAACCTAATGACGACGATTGCAAAATGTTCTCCCTGTCACTTCTATAGGTGACTTAAACAATTCAGTGATAATCAAATATATGCCGTAAAGATTGGAAATCTTAATGCCGTAGGGTAAAAACATGAGCGGGAATTCTTCAGGAAACGCATTCAATCAACCTCGCATATCTACGCTATGCACGAATCGGATGACAAACAGACAGAACCGCCGGTGGAGGAGCAAGCCTCGAGCAGGACGCTAACATAAACGGAACTGCAAATCTCTCGTCCTGGTTCACGTGACTGACAGATTATTCGTTACATTCACAAGCCTCTTGTAATAGTGGGAGATGCAGCGTTTGTATTGTTTGAACATGTATTGAAACCGGATACTAATAAACACTCGACAAAATTTTGTAACTGACTATAACTAAAATTTTTATACGGGCAGTATCTATGCAAGCATTAAATGAATTAATACATCAATTATTTTCTCCACCATTTTGGAAGATAACATCACATGCAAAACTAAGCTGTTATGCCCAATATCGGAAAAATTATACGATTCCCACTAAATGTATGCGGCTAGGTACACTTTTCTATTCCACCAGTTAAAGGGGTATGAAAGATTCGCGGTAAAGTGAGAACTTTTGAAAGCCTTCTCATTTGGAATAATAGTCAATAAATGTATTACATATTTGCCTTAGACGCTAACTTCCGAGTGCTATGAAATATATACACTGTGTTTTATTTTAAAAGGTGGTTGAAGGATAAGAAATAACTGAAAGAAAAAGTAACTAGGGCATCAGAAGTGCTCACATTACCGTGAACAGTCTATAGCTACATATTTCCAAAATAACATGCATAATAATATTTTGGTATGTGTGCTATATTTCCCCTGAACTTTATATGCTAGCAATATCTATGACAATCATAGAATGTTATAATACATATCCTTTTCGTCCTCCGTTTATGAAGATCGTCACATGAGAAAAAATGATGGTTGTATGCCATATCTCGAGGACCAATCAATTGATTCCCTTTCGTATCTAATGATCTCGCTGTCGACAAGACGTTAAGCCCAACTACCTACCTACCTACCTCAACTGATTTCCACCAAAGTTTACACACAAGTAGTGCTATGGTAGGGCATGTAAACTTACATGTTTTAGGTGTGGCAGGCGGTTTTTTTTAAATTGCTTAAATATAAATATTTTATATTACTACTGTCACAAGGCGCCAGATGGGCGTTTCCGCGTTGTTAAGGGATACAGGTCTCAATAATACAATAACTAAATTTTATTAACAATTTATTCACCCAGCTACTATTTCAAAATTTAAAACTACATATCTTCACTATTGCTCTTGTTTTTCTCAGTGAGCGCAATATTTTATATATATCTCAATCCGAATTCAAATCCTCCTTGACGTCTTTATATTTGCTATAGTCAATTAATTCACGCTCATTATTTACACATTTTCAGTTAGTGTATTGCCATAATTCCAAATGTCTTACACTCACGCATCCATTTCAATAGTCCCGCCCGTCAGTCTCTCTCTCTACACTGCACAGATGCTCGCAGTCCGCAGACTTCACTCTCGCTGGCCATTCTCGTCGTCACCCTGCTGGCTCATCCCTTCGCTGTCTTCGCACACCTGTCACAATCCTCTCAACTCTCAGCCGTCAAAGTCGACTTGGAGGCCCGTTGCCGCTTCAATAGTCTCAGTGGCCCGATCTGGAAGGTTCCCCGCACCTCGAGTCTCGTTGAGGGGGAGGGAAGGGAAATGAACCAGAACATTCTTTAAAATTACCTCAGAACTTCAATCCGCTGAGACGAGGTCAGGAGCACGCGAGTTTCTATAGGCTTATCGCGGTGCCACGCGGTGGAATGCGCCTTTGAAAATCGCCGCGGACTTCTCTCTTTACTTTGTCCTTCTCCTTCGCTCGCTCGCGCGGGACGGGTCGAGGAAAGCGATGCAAAGCAGCGAGCACGTAACAATATATCATATCAATTAACCAATTCAACAAAATTAAACCAAATTTCGTTCCCGAGCGGTAAGCTTCAGTTATGCGTAGTCTACAGAGTTCCTTTTTGCCAGCCTTTTTTTTTTTGTAAAAACGTGACATGTGAGAAAATGGAACATTTTACTATATTTCCGGGACTATTCAACTAATTTCCACCAAATTTCGCACACCAATAATGCTAAAGAAGGTCATGCCAACTTATATGATTTATGTGGANTTGTAAAAACGTGACATGTGAGAAAATGGAACATTTTACTATATTTCCGGGACCATTCAACTAATTTCCACCAAATTTCGCACACCAATAATGCTAAAGAAGGTCATGCCAACTTATATGATTTATGTGGAGTCAGACACTGGTTTTCAAAATGACAGTCATATAAATAGTTTAGAAAAGTTTGTTATATCTATTAAACTATTTAACCAAATTCAACCAAACTTTGAATGTTGACTGTATCTATTACAAGCNGGCACTAAATAAGAAGAAAATAAGGGTTTTGCTCCATATCCTGGGAATCACTGATTTCCACCTAATTCTTCACATGCGTACTTTCAATACCTCGCTGTTAACAGCCGCCCAAATCTCTTCACTCTCTCTTCACACACGTAGCGCTACAACAGACCATACAAACTTACCTGTTTTAAGTGACTCGGTCACTTATTTTCGAAATGGGTCATCCTGTAAATATTTCAGGTTAGTTGACCCTATCATTCAAAACATTAGACTGATTGCATTCAAAGCTGGTACTCCAAATCCTACCGCGATAAAGCAGTTGGTTGCATACTAGCTTATGATACGAGTATTTCCTGTTTGAATCCTGGGCAAGGCTCGTTTGTATGTGTAATTGTCTCACTACTGTTGCATATGTTTCTGGTAGTATCTGTGATGATATTGCTGTGAACGAGAAGTCAAGTACTACCTACCATCTAAGCTTTTAATAACTGCATTGAAAATTATTTGCACCCATGTATAGGAAAGTAAGCTCATTATTTAAATCAGTAACTTCTTATTTATTTTGGTGACACTGATGTCCAGTCGTCACAGACTGCACTGCAGATCTCCTTCCACGACGTCTGTTTTAATTTTGTTAGTGTATTCACGAAAACTGCAGTCATACAACGCCGGGAGATGTTTAACTTTCTGAAATAAGATTGTCTACATTGAGTTACTGCTGCTTATCGTGTTTACCTTCCCTTGCGAAGGAAGGGTGACGCCACAAACATTCGCCCGTTTGGGGTTTCTCGTGTAAATAAATGGATTCGCATGTATTGCTGCGGCCCGACCACAATCGCGTGGCGCAGAAAATAGAACCAGATAAAACTTTTTGCGTGTTCTTATTATTTCCTGTTGTTTCTAGTCTGAAAAGTGGTCGCCATAAATGTGGCTGCCCAAGCACTTCCTTAAATTCTTATACTTTAATTAAGTTCTCGATTATTTCATTTTCTCTAAAACAGTCTGGTGTCGCGTCAAACCGTTTTCCATTTCGTCGTTTACTTATTCTTTAAACTCAACGAACCACTCATTAATTTTTCCATGCTCGGCCTCTCTTATGCGTTGTCTGAAGGCAATTTTTATATTTATTTGAGTTTTCTTGCCACATTTTTGCATTATCTGTTTTTACGATACGTTTGAATTAGGCCAATAGTTTGATGAAGATTTCTTTAAGGAAGAAACATCAGTCGACGGCGCTGGAAGACTATTCGCATCTTTCTTTTTACCCTGCGCTCTGCTATTCGCGAAATTATTTTCCGCCGCGAAAGTTTCTCAAATTTTTCTCAAGACGCGTAGTGCGATTTACATAAGGAAAAAAACGGAATATCCAACGCATTGCTTACTTCATTTTCTTGGGTCTTTATAGCTGTCTGTCCTTAACTCATCTATCCACCGACTGCTCCACAATTGCACAAATACGTGAAACCTTATATCTCATCCGAGCCAAAAATACATAGAAACTGCAAAATGCAAGCTTATAATTATTTTAATACGAAAAAAAAATATGTGTAGTAAGTAATTATAATTCTAAATAATATGCTTACCTTTATTTTAATATGTAGAAAGGTTCGATCACCTCCCTAAAATTTACTATTAATAATATTAATTTTGTCTTTAAAGTTTATTATAATAAATGTTATAATTCAATATTGGCGAAATGGACATGGTTCCAAATCGTTATCGAGTATTAAGAATGAATTATTCAAATTTACTGGTGAAGTAATCAAGACTTGATACATCAGTAAAAAATGTCATCTCTTTAGAAGCATTTTGTATCCAAATGGCAATTCAAAACATTACACGGACCGGCTTAGTTCGTATCATAAAGATATAGCTTCACAGAGTTTTTCCAAGATTCCTACTTGAAGCGTAGCACACAGTTTTGATCCAACTTTATCGTACTGCAGAAAATAGTTGTATAATATGTTTTTCGTTAAAAATATTTTGACAAAGAAAATCGTGTTATTGCATCATGGGAAGAAAACGTTAATGACTTACCAGCAAAATTTTGAAATTGTTTGAATGGATAATTTTTTTGACTGTAGACGAGTTTAGTCTGGAATATTTTCAGATGCACTGTTGAGCTTCTTGATAAGGCATATAAGGGCGAGATTCCCATGTTTATTTGCAGCTCCACGAAGTGTGAAGGCCTAATTGGTGGAGCGGGGGCCATGCAAAGCCTCAGAAGAGCATTGAAACTAAAAACGTACAAATGATTAGCTCTGGTAAAAAAAAAACTTTACTCTTATCAAGTAACATTAATTGAAAACAATTTTTCAAATGTATAACTTAAATAAAATAAAATATTTTGCAAAAATTTTAACATTACTTCTATGCTTGTGCATGAGTGCAAGGCCTCACGCACCGCCACTGGTATTAAAATTAACACAGGCTTAACATGTTATTTGTGTGTAACTCTGAGTCTTTTACCCTGAAAAACTGAACTTCCGGGAAATAATTTTTACAGCAATTAAAATAATAAGAAAATAATTTATTTATTCAGACTTTCGCGGGTTTATGTCGTTGCCATAGAACAAGTCCATTGTGGCCAAAGGAGGATTGGTACAAATGCCCGAATTAAGTCAAAAAATGAAATATTTAAAGGGTGATGATTTGTTGTACAAACCACGCGGATTGAAATACTAGCATATATCTTCTCTTGAAATATTAAACTGGCACTCTCGTTTTCGCTACTCTCTCGACACTGAGACGGGAGCAGTCGATGCAGGATGAGGGGTGGCGTCAGACGCAGAACCGAGGGACAGCCACTTGACTCCGGCTGTAGTTATACGTCGTCGCGTTCCGTTCTCCATGATGGCTCGGGGTCAACAGGGTGACTGCCAGCCGTTCGGGGCGCGATGCTGTCCCCCCGAGGGCGCGGGCTGGAGTCAGTGCAGACGACGGGCGGCATGAACGGCCACTAGGGGCTATGGACGCCGCACTCGTCACTAAATTTTTTTTAACAAATATAAGAGAAAATTTTCTAACCGTCAGGCACAGTGGATAGTGCTTAAAAGAACCAATAGGGATGACATTATACGCTATTGTTTGTGAAAATTGCAACACCCAGAAAGAATGGCCCGAATGAACGCAAACTCGGAGGATGTGTAGAACAGTGTATCAGCAATAAGTGATTACGATTGCAGAGAGATGGCGTACACTTAGGCCCAGCAGTGTCCTCTCTTGTGTGACCGGAAAGGTCAGTATTACGCCAAGCTCAGTCAGTGAAGAGCTGTCAAACGAAATGAAAGCAAGTTCCAGTATGCCTCGTCGACGTCAAAGGGCTCCATATCAGCACGTGAGTAAGTTCGAACGGGGCAGAATGATCGGTTTCTGGGAAACGGGTTTGTCATGCTGTGACATTTCGGCTCCTACAGGGCATGCTACTACGACAGTGATGCATATGTGGAACCAGTGGATAGAAGAGGGTCGTATGCAGCGACGAGCGGGTACTGGACCACGCAATGTGACCACAGCACAGGATGACTGCCATCTTGTCCGCATGGTCGTAACGGACCGTACAGCCTCGTTCACAGTGTTGGCTCGACACTGGAGCACTGCAACGGGTGTGGAACTGTCTGCGTCGATGGTGGCACGCATGCCATTGCGTTGGCTTCCATTGTCCAGAAACCCACAAACGTCTCATACTGTAATGGACACGTGAACGCCGTCGTTGGCGTGCCGAGCGGCAAAATGTAGTTTTTCGGACGAGTCCCGCTTCAACCTGTCGTACAGTGATGGCCGCATACGTGTTAGACGTTACCATGGTGACCGCAATTTGGCAGCCTGCATTGTGGATCGGCATAGCGGACAAACCCCAAGTGTGACGGTGTGGGGCACCATTGGATACAAAATGTGATTTAGACTTCTACGTATTGAGGGCAAACTGAGCAGCAACCGCTACATCAGGGTGGTTTTAGAGCCCAAGGTACTGCCCCTCCTTCAGGCAACTCCACATACCATATTCCAGCAGGACAATACCCGGCCACATGTGTCGAGGAATGTGCAATGAATGAACGACGGGTACTACTGCTTCACTGGCCTTCACGTTCGCCCGACATGTCGTCCATCAAACATGTCTGTTATATCGTTGGTCAGTGACTTGTTCGTTACGGTCCTCCAGCAACCACTGCTGATGCTTTGTGGACTCGCATACAAACCGCGTGGAGGGAGCTTCTCCAGGAACATATCCAGGTCCTCTTTGAGTCCATGTCACGGCGTTCTCTGATTGCAGCACGTGGGGGCTTCACACCATACTGAATTCTCAAGGACAGAAATAATGTACAGTTCTTAATTCTCATCAATTGTGTATTGTCATGTATCACCTAATCTGTGGTATAAAGTTCATTTCAATCACATGTAGTCTTCTTAGTTTTGGATTTTTCACAAAAGTTTATGTACTTTTACATTAAATTTCTTGATGCGAAACATGATTGTTCTATAACAACAAAGTTTTAATTAGCATATCGAAATTCATTAAAAAAAATTAGTCGTCTTGTCTAATCTTATTACTTTAAGCTCTTTCGTCTTCGCAAATACTTGTAGTTACACGTACATAAAGAAATTGAGGTTACTTTTATTATTTCTATTCCAACCGATCTGAGAAGTAACAAACTCTATCAGCTAAGTTCAACTGCAAATACGAAGACATGCATAATATATTTCTTGATTACCCTGCACTTACAAGTCCTTCTGGTAATAACAGAACACATGACGTCCTCATGATCCATGACACACCACCGATGTGGGGTAATGTGCTAATAGTCAATACGATTTGTAGTCATCCCGGACAGATACGTTTGCATTACAGACCCCCCCCCCTCCGGGCTGAGTACAAGATTGTTGAGAGATTCTTGAGATACAGTCCCATTCCTACTCTGAAGCAACCTGAAGTCCCGGTTGCTTCGTGGAGGTATGGGACGCCTTGGCTAGTCCAAACGGACGAGATCCTCAGTTTCCAGGTATTCATCCACCAATATAGCCTGATGTGGACGAGAGTAATCATCCATAAACCACTGTGGACAACTACGCCCTTGTAAAATCTAACTTACTGTTGAAGGTTAATGTCCGTGTAAACCTGGCCTGTTATAAAGACTCGAACAGACCGGTGGTGGGGTGTAAATGTGCCCAGTATGATGTTGTCCAGACCAAAATGCCGCCATCTCAGTAAGACTCGTCTTCGTTACCGTCATGGGACTTTAGCACATGCTGTAAATAGCATGTACCATACATTAATAAACTTACAGTAGTGAAGCTGCCTGTTTGTTTCTGGCGTGCCTGTGTATTGGTATTTCCTACGCTCCTGTAACTGTATCACTGCCACCGAATGATCTGTGCACGTTTTGCACAAAGCAACAAGTCCTGGGCAGTTGCAACCAGAAGACCAATTTTGTTCATTCCATCATACTTCACTGGTCAACATACCAGCACCGGGAGGACCTGGGTTCGATCCCCGGTCCGGCCACACTTATTTCAGTTTTCCATGGTTTTGTGAAATCACACTTGGGGTTGTTTCTCTACCAGAGACCATGGCCGATTCTTTCCTCGTTCCTGCTTCTCTGAGCAGCTTGCTCGGTCTCTAATGACCTCACTGTTGATGAGACGTTAAGCTTAATCTGCCTAGTTACGAGCAGTAGTACGAGGTGCGAGGGACACGAGCTAAGTGTTGCAGCAAAGCTAGTGATATATGTACATTGCTTTTTTTGCCGAAGGACGTTGACCACGTCCGCTCTGCGCAACACGCTCGACCACATCCTTTCGAATATGGGATAAAATAAACGTCGGCAGCGGAAACACGACTGTCAGTCTGCTCGGGTGAAGCGGTGCGAGGTGAGTTCTAAGGTTGCTCGTGTTACTCTCATAGGCTGTTAGCGGAAAACTTAGCTTTTTCTAAAGCCCTGCTTAAGATCTACTTTGTGTGCACACGACATGTAAAATTAATATTGTTATAGGCCTGATGACTTTATTCATGCGTTTGTCAAATGAAACTGTGAAATTTTCAGGAAAGTACCTTAATGTTTTACCAATTTACTCATTCTTATACTTACACATACTAAAGGAACAGAAAGCAAAGTAAATCATCAAAATACTCGAAAATAAATACCTAACTCTTTTAATACAACAGTAAGACATGAAGCTACTTTAACTTTGTTGTTACCAACTTAACTGGGCGCATACGAGTCAGTGTGTCCATCAAAATACATGCAGGATGGTGTAGTGACGTTTTTCAAAGGTAGAATTCAAAAGTGCTCTGTTAATCATGAACAGCCCATAGTCAACTTATTCATCGCTTGTGAGGGTAGCTAGCGGAAAGGAAAACCTTGAAACCACTAGAAACTTTCAGTGACCTGTAAAAGTCATGCAATTGCAAGATAAATCAGAATATTTTCTTCCATCCATATAGCATGAAAGCTTGCCGTCTGATTTGATTTCACATTGCAAAACAAGCTTGAGCCAAGCCGCATTTAAAATGAGTGGCACACGCTGGCAAACGGAAATATTGTAAATGACTTGAATAATATCCTGCAACTTGCCAAGACAAACTTGCACCAAGTTTTATAGACCAAGTTGATGTAAACTTGCAGAATTCTCATGACAAGCTTGATTTATGTTTAAATCAAGATCATTCTGCTACCTCCAATTTTATTAAGGCAGAACATTATTTCAAAAGTTGCCTTTAACACACTTTAAATCTGAATCAGTGAGAATTTCACTGTTTCAATCAATTAACAATATCTGATTCAGCAGTCACTTCAGTGAATTGTGAATCAGTAAAAAAATGGCAGTTTTTCTTCATTTATTGATTCAGTGACATTTTCCACTGATTCATCAGTCATTTGTGTCACTGTTTTGCAGTGATTTGTTTTTTGACTGATGGATCAGTTAAACAGTGTGTAAAAACGACTGTTAAACAACGCGTTTAAAGTGAAATAACGACGCATAAACTAATGAAACCAATACAAAATACTTTCTAAAATGTGTTTCGTCTTTCAAAACACCTTTTTATGAGGTAACACAAACATTCAGACATTAATTCCGTTTTTATGTTTTTCATTTCGTTTTAATGCAATCATCACTGCGCTCTGATGAAGTTCTAAACTGCATTTAATGTGGCGAAGAGAGTACACACATATGTACTATTCGTTTTAACATTCCTAACGGTACCAATTAAATCAAAAACGAAAAGTAAGGGCATACAATTTGAAACTAACAGTTTTTGAAGAGGATATATAACGTCACTGATTCAATCAGTGAAATTCTTTCACTGAAACAATCAGTGGTTTTCCACAAATTCTAAGCGGAGCCATTTTCACTGATTCGAGTAGTTGAATTTCACTGCGAACCAGTGGTTTTCCATTGATTTGAATTTAGAGTGTACTTTCGATGCGCTACTGCTAATAAATAATGTCTGGAAAGGAATTCAGGTTACGGAATTACCCTCTGTATTTATTGTGCCGATGTCTGATGATATTTTTGAATGTAAACCTGGACCAGTAATATATTTGTCTTATTCTTACGTTGTTAGTCAGCCCGTTTATTTGTTCTGAATTATCTAGGCGTATACCTAACAGCGTTGGCTCAGAACAACAAATACTATATACTCAGTCGATAGCAAAACTCAGTAATTTATCTCTGAGTTTATCATGTGTTTACCAACCAACATAAACGATAAATGGCGTGCCTTATTATAAACTCACAGCACTATATTTCTTTGTCACTCGTAAATTAGCAAATTAAATTACTGAGCGTCATTACATACATAAAAAGACGTAATCTTTGTAACTAATGAGCCTCATTTCCTCTACATGGATGGAAATAATTTTAATGAAGTTCTTAAAAGCTGAGATGGTAGTTAGACATTGACGTCTCGTTAACAGCGATATAATTATAAATGAAACCAGAAACATATGCAAAACTAGTGCGACGATTACAAATAAATACGTGCCTAACCCAGGACTCAAACCCAAATCCATCGGAATGTAAGCTGGCGTGCAACCAACTGCATTACGGGAGTAGGATTCGGAGCATCAACTTCGATTGTAATCATTATTATGTTTTGGTTGAAAGGGTTTACTGACCTAAAATATTTACAGTGTCATCACTTTGAAAAAAAAATTGTGGAAGTCACTTTAATCATGTAAGACTACATAGCCTACCGTATCACTACTTGTGTGCAGAATTTGGCGGAAAATATGTTGGTTGGTTCCCAAGATATGCCATAAAAGCTTTATTTTATAATTTAGCGCTCTCGTAAAAAAATTCGTAGAATAGCTTCTGCATAGGTTTGCATGATGCTTCTAATAGATACTGTCAGCATAGAAAGTGTGCTTGAATTGGATTAAGTTGTTTAATAGATAGGAAAAATTATCTAAGTTTAATGTCTCACCCTCTTAAATTATGTAAATTTATATGGCCTACTGCAACACTTCTTGTGTACAAACTTAGTGGGAATTACTCTATTAGTTCCCGAAATACGACATACATGTTCTAGTTCCTCACCTAACACTATCTTACAATTTGGCTGTAAAAAAAGGCTCATATATGTTCATTTTATGCTTCTGATGGATACTGTTAGCATACAAAGTTTCGTTGAGTTTTTTTCTACCGTTCAATATGCATAACATATATATATAATTTATAACAAACAAATCTAAATTATTTTCATTGCCACCATTTAAAAAAAAATTAACCCACTTAAAACATGTAAGTTTACATGGCCTACCATAGTACTAACTGCACGCAAAATCTGGCGGGAATCGTTGATTGGTCCACAAGATATTGCAAGAAATGGCCATCTTCTCATGTGCTGCTATCTTCATAAAGTTCGTACCTAATGTTTATGTATTATCACATTTGATGTTTGTCATTGATACTTTCAACGTATAAAGTTCGGTTGAAATTGTTCGGGAACTACGGCACACAAAACTATTTACGGGGCTATTATTCTGAAAATGTGCGACAACCCCGTAAGTCATAAATTTACACGGAGTACACAAGAATAACTTGCCTGAATTTGGCGGCAATCAGTTAATTGGTTCCTAAGGTGGGACGTACAAGTATAACTTTATATGTAATATTATCTAATAAAATGGCGGACCAAAGCTTGTATTTGATGCTTGCATAAATACTGCCAGCATAAAAAATTAAATTGAGATTAGTTACATAGTTTCGTACATACAGTAATACAAAATAAAATGTTGATAAGGCCACCATTTTTACAATAAGTGTCTGGCCCATTAAAAATAGTTCAGTTTATATTTCTGTATAACCGTAGCACTACTTGTTTGCCAAATTTGGTAGGAATTGTTTTTTATTTTCTGAGATATGATGAAACTTTATTTATCCATGTAACGGTCTCTTACAAAATGATGAACAAGAAAGGCTGTGTATTGGTAATTTTTATGCTTGTAATAGATACTTTCAGTATACCAGGTTTGGTCGAATTTGGTCAAACTATGATGAATATAGCAAATCAACGTAAAATATTTATACAGCCAGCATTTTGAAAATAAGTTCAATATTCATTAATTGCATACATTTAAATTGCCTAACGCAGTACTACTTACATGCCAAATTAGGCGGTAATCGGTTTAGTAGTTTTCGAGATGAAACGTAAAAACTTTATTTTTAATGTAGTATTTACTATATTTAAAGTTGGCGACCATTAAAAACTTTCTTAATAATTCAATACCGAATCTGATTTAAATAGTTTAAATGGTTCCTGAGATATGAAATCGCACCAAAATTGGTTAAAGGCCACCATGTTTTAAATGAACAACCGAAGTCATCGAAAACTATAACGGTTGAATGACGTTACTATATACTATAGGTGTACCGGGTTTGGTGATATTCGATTTACGGATTCAACATTTATTATATTACGTACATCTAGACAGGCATTCGCGTAAATCTCATAAGCCTGTCTCTAGGTAAAAAAACTGCTCTATTTAACTCCAATGCTAATTCAAACCACAAGATAGTCAGTACATATTTCTGGTTTCTATTTCGACATCCTGAGTTTGCCAACAACGTAAAAAATAAGCAAGTAGTTTTCTAACTATCTAAATTTTATCGTTTCAATGCCTACATACATTTGAAAAGAACGGAACGTATGCCACATAAGTCGTACAGTCAACCACACTAAATTTGCATGTTCAAGATAAATTTTTTTAAATAGAAAATAACTCAATTTTTGTTTTGTAATTATGTTCTGTAAAGTTCAGTTTGAGTAACTGAACTAATATTCGAATAATGGAACCTGTACGTAGCTAAACACCAACTAGGTAAAGAGACAGCCTCACATCGTCAGACATAACTATGACATTTTAACTTGCACGTGACATTATCGTTTTTGATTACGTCGCGATAAAAAATTTGGCTATGTAGAGGCAAATAACTCTTTTCGGTATCTCTTGCTACTATTCTCTTTTTTTTCAGTCTATTTCTAGCTGTTTATACTGCTCATGAACGCCAGTTTCCGTTGCCTGGCTACAAATGTCGCGGCCTTGTATATAATAAGCTAATAGGTTGTAATTTTAGGGTTTACGATATCCAGCAAGAAGTAAGTGATATAACGAATGGGCCTACTTTCCTCTGCGTGTGTATAAATAATTAATAATGACGTTCTTAAAAGCTTAGATCGTACGTCACATTGACAGCAATATCATCAGAGATCTAACCAGAAATATATGTAACAGCAGTGAGCCAAATACACGCGCGCCTTACCCGGGGCTCGAACCCAGAAAACTTCGTACCATAAACTAGTGTGCAACCAACTGCATTACGGAAGTAGGATTCGGAGCATCATTGTCAGATGTAATCAGTCTAATGTTTTGAATGATAGGGTTAACTAACCTGAAATATTTACAGGACCGTAATTTAGACAATAAGTGTCTGAGCCACTTAAAACACGTAATTTTATATAATCTACCATTGCGCTACTTGTATGAAGAATTTGGTGGAAATTTGGTCGATTAGTTCTCGAGATTTGGCATAAAAATTGTATTTTATTATTTGATGCTATCGTACAGCATTGCCTATACAAGACGTTCTGTTTGCGATGCTTGTAATAGATACTTTCAGCAAACAAAGTTTGGTTGAATATTTTTTTAAAATTATTTAATAGATATGGCAAACTTATCTATATTATTTGTAGGGCAGACATTTTGAAAAGCAGTGTGTGACCCCACTTGAATCAATTAAGTTTACATAACCTACTGTATCACTACTTGCGCGTGAAATTTAGTGGGAATAGATTGATTGGTCCCCGAGATGTCATAATACCTCAACTTTTTTCATGTGACGAACTTCATAAATGGACTATCAAAAAAAGTTCTTCATTAGCACATAATGTTTGCCATAGAGGCTACCAGCATACAAAGTTCGGTTGAAATTGTTTGGGATATGTGGCGAATAAGAAATAAATTTACATGGCTATAATATTTAAAATATATGGCCAACCCCTTAAACCATATAAGTATAGATAAGTTACAAAAGTGTACCGTAACGCACGGATTTATCGGGGATCATATAATTGTGTCTTGACATAAGAGATAAAAGCTTAATTTTCAATTTGGGGATATTTTCTAAATTAGGGGAGAAAAGAGTTTATGTATTTTTATTCTTCGCCAGACATCTAAGAATAGGTTGATAGTTTCGCGAGATGGGACATGAAAACTTATATTTTTTCATGAGAGGCTATCTTACAAAATGGCGGAGTTATGAGGCTCTGTAATACATATCTGATGGTTGTAATAGATAATGCCAGCATACAACATTAAGCTGAAAAGTTGTTGTACTTTCGTAGCTACATCACACTAAACTAAAAATATTTACATGGCCCCAAATTTTGAACATAAGTGTCTGGGCCACTTACAGGATATTAATTTACATTGACTGCCATAGAGTTTCTCGTTTGCCAAACTTGCAAGGAATCTGTTAGTTTTTCCGGAGATATTACCTAAAAATTGTATTTATTTATTCATGTGGTGCTAACTTGCATATGTTGGACAAAAGAGGATTCGTGCAGACACATTTGATGTTTGTAATAGAAACTGCCAGCATACCAAGTTAAATTTAAAAATTGGTTACATAATTTTGTAAATTTAGCATACTAAAGTGTACACATGGTCATCATTTTTAAAATAAGTGCCTGGCCCACTTAAAACATAAACATTATTTGACGTAATTTGGTAATAGACGCTTATTTGTTTCCGGAGATATGACATAAAAATGTTATTGCTTCACGTCGCAGTATCTTACAAAATTACGTATAAAATTGTTTATTTGTTGGCATATATAATACTTGTAATAAATACTTTGAGCATTCAAAATTTCGTCGAAGATGGCTAAACGTTATGGTAGATATATGAAAAAAACCAAATATATTTGTATGGCAGCCATTATGAAAACAAGTGCTTTATTTATTTGAACTGCATATGTTTACATGGCCTACCAAATTACTATTCACGTGTCAAGTTTGGCAAGAATCGGTCCAGAATTTTTCTAGATACAACACAAAAGCTTTATTTTTTCATGTTGTACTGTCTTCCAAAATGGCAGACAAACAACAATATCAATCTCTAAGTTCAATGCCTCCTTGATGCACTGTCAACATACGAAATTTAGTTTAAATCGTTTGAATAATTCCTGAGATATAACGTTACATTTAAAATTTTAAAATGAACTTCATTTTGAAAGTAAGCTCCCGGATTGGTAACAACTATAAAAGTAGACTGACCTTACTAATTACTATATGTGTACCGAGTTTGGTGAAACTCTGTGGACGCGTTCGAAGGTTTTAGGGGACACACACACGCACACTCATGCACACATACACATAAAGATACGCAGACTGGAAAGTGATCTCGTAAGCCATTCTCCCCTTCGGAAAGTATGCTAAAAAGTACTTTAGCATAGAACTTGTTCATATATCTCATAACTGTATATAAGCATAAGTTGGCCAAAAATTACATAATAACAATATAAAAATGTAATATGCAAGTCACATAAATAATAACGTCATCTTAAAGTAAGGATAAGGAAACCGCAAAAAACACCAGTATTGAGTTTCGTATTTTCATACTATGGTTAGCCTACGTATAGAAATCAAAATCACAGAGTATACCCTAGCACCTAGCGTGTATGTTGAGAAACAACATCGTCGCCATTTGGAAGTGGCAGATGGTTACAGTTCAGCAATTCCCGAACATCCTGATTATTGGATGAAGTGCGCCACTTTGATTCTACAGAAAATTGCGTGTGAATTGGTAGCACCTACTACACCACTGGTGTAGTAGGCGGACTAGCTTATATTCTATTGACTTAAGGTGCCATCATGCCGTAATCATGTGTCATTTACGAACAGGAAATCTCTGGTGTGGGAAGTACTGATGGCTCGCACGATGGCTCTTGGCGTAGATTCAGGCGGATGCCATGTTCAAGTCTGTACTTTTAGTACCGGAACTACTAGAAAGTTTAGTCTGTGTTTCAAGTCAGACAGACCAAAACACATTCACATTCGACATTGATGTAAGCTGGACTGCTCTATGCGTTACTTACACTACATGAATGAGAGTTCCTTTTTACCGAGGTGGACGAGAGTCTTTGTGCAGAGGATTTTATGAAAAACTGGATTCGTGGATTTCGGGAATTACGAACTAAAATAAACAACAGAACATTATTTGTTTGTTGCTGGCTATAATATTCTGTGTTAAATTGTAAACAAATAAAAAACTTTTAACTGCGTTTAAATTCAGAATGTTGTTTTAAGTTCTTAATGTTCCCTCCAAAATCGAAATAAATCATTGAATAAGCAACGAATTGATTCCCAAAGACTTTTCACCGATTTAGTAAGGTCTTATTAATCTCTTTAATAAAACTGTGAAATACTGATAAATGAAACAGTGAAACGAAGCTAAACTATCTATTTGTGAAGTCCCGGTTGAGACTAGGTGAGACAGAAATGGGAGGATGTGCGCCTGTGACTCCACCACCTGACAAGCTGCAGTTTTCCGGGGTTGCCTATATGGCAGGCACTCCTTGCTGAGCAGTTCCGTAAATGCCGACGTCATAAAAAAATCGGCGTGTGGCTGTGTAGAGTATACGGCGGTAAGTTTTACGTGAAAACGTCTGCGTTAAGCTGGACTCACAACCATCCGTCACACTCGACAATCGTCCGTCCGTCAACTGAAAACGATTCACAACAATCCGTCGTCCGTCAATCCTCCTGCGCGGCAAAATTTCAGTGTGAGAACTTAACATCGACTTTTTTTCTTTATTTGGAGGTATATTTTGGTTGGAAATATTTTTTGTAAAATAATTTTTTACCTGATAATTATTTATTCTGAATTATTATTTACATTTAAAATTCTTGAATTTACTACCAAAGATAAATGAACTCATATCCACCGCCTTGCATTTTATTTCAAAGTGCCGATTCACATCGACGGAATGTCGTTAGAAGGATGTGGCCCATCCGTCCGTCCGTTGAGAGTTAAAGTTTGAGAAATATTTGACGGATTGCCAGATTGAAAAAAAATTGTCCTGCGATTGGTTGAATATCACGTGGCCGCCGGACGGACGGGTGACTGACGGATGTGACGGATGGTTGTGAGTCCACCTTTAGCTGGTAATAATTTTTTTTCGGGCATGGGAGTAAAATTTAAATAACATCATAGATGCTTGGATTTTATCACTTAAATCAAAATATCTAGACAAGATCTTTCGTTTGGCACCAAAATCAACGCTTTAGCACATCGGAGTCGCGAGATAAACTGCCCGGGAATTGTCGCCACGCTCAAAATTATTGTCAAACGCCATGGACCCCCACCCACACCTTGCGCATGTGCGGTGCCAACTCAATGTCATGTTCTCATTGCAGTCATATATCCAATCTAATGAGACCATGTATATTTCAAAATTTTATTATAGGCGTTTCACGGTAAACTGAGCACTTTTGAAAGCCCTACTAAAGGTTTATTTGTACCCATGTTGTGTACTCTTCCACTATATGTAAAATCAAAACTGATATGGGTTCGGATAGTAAACTGTCCTTTTATCTCTATTAACTTAAACTTCCTCTCTCCTTGCCCTAAAATATTTTAGATATTTCTCATTGACATACCATAGGTACAGTGTTCTGGCAGTGTTTGGTCTTTCATCAGGTATTAATTTTTTAATATATAATACATTATAAGTAAGTATACACGACATGTATAGGTTGAACTAGAAATCACAGAATATGTGAAAACATAAGTTGGTCATGATTGTAGAGGCTTGCTAACTGTATTGAGGACTCACATCTGGGATTTTTACGTAGGTACTTATTCATTTCCGCATAACTTATTGATATAATTTATAGTCATAAGACAAAACATTGGAATATGTTTCGTAATATTGCAGTTAGTTGTGTTAAAGTAATATTCAACTATGCTAACGTGAAGTGGTAGTAGACAAGTAAAGGGAAGAGAATGAAACAAAATAACAGTTTTATCAGGAGTAGAGCCACGCACTTCTCCTCGCACAACAGGGCCGTGGTGGCTGAGCTGTTAGCCTGCTAGCCTCCCCTCAAGGCAAATCGGGTTCAATCCTCGGCCAGGTCACTCCCGGATTTTCGCATGTGGGAATCGTGCCGGACGATGCCACTGGACGGCGGGTTTTCTCGGGGATCTTCCATTTCCCCCGCCCTTTAATTCCGCCGCTGTTCCATACTCACCTCAATCATCCTCATCAGCTCTCAAGACCTCGCTTTTAAGAGCCGCCCAAAGCTCTTCTTCACTTCTTGCACAACAATTTAGTGTACAAAGTGCCTGCAGTCAGGCAACACACGACACACTCCGGACTGCACAGTTGCAGGTGTGCACGGGTATGAGACTATGTACTATGTTAACGATACGAAGTATCACCAGTCAACCATTCCATGTCAAAATGCTCGTCATAATGTCCTTATAGCGCAATGTTTGACAGACTGTTCAGCCATCATGCCTTACTTTATTTTAACAACATAAAATGAGTAAATAGTAATTGTGTATTGCTTACTTTTCCTGCACGAATGAACAACTTTTTGCATGCGGTTTGGGGTCACGGGGGTATAGTGGTCAAAGCGCTTACCTCCCACCACAGCAAACTCGGTTCAATTTACTGTGAGGTCAAGTACAGAATTCTGTAAAATGTAAATGTGGTTTTCATTGCCACTAGCCAGTGTATTTCCTCATGCTATTCCCATTTACTCCAATACTTTTAAATTTTCACCTTATTTCACCCCCATTAATACCTCACCTATTTTGGTGGTGATATTCTTGCCATCTTGTTTCATTTATAATATATAACTTACTGTTAAGATTAAATATTAAAATTCAAACCTTATTATTTCATATAGATACAAATATTAAAATTGACTTATTTCAGTTTGAATTTTCTCATGAGTGATTGAAAGAATAATAAATAATGAGTTAACCTTTATTACAGTTACAGACACAACAATGAAATGGAAAAATATTGTGGACTAAAGAATCTCTTCTAAGATATACCCTATGTCCTGACAGCCCTCGTTTTCAAATATTTGATATGAAAAGTGAGCTACGGTGAAACAAAATTAAATAAAATTTGGAAAGGATGCTATACATTTAAGAACATCACTAATCTCTCTCACTCCCTTTCCTTTCTGTTTGTATTCTAAATTTTTTTATTTAAAATTGCAAAAATGTACAATGACTGCCAAAACCGTAACTAATAAAGGTAAAAATGAAATGGAAAGTTCACAGCGAGGCACCATGAGAGCAGCGATAGCCTTCGTCGCAGTGGTGGTGCAAGCGACGTTGTCGGGCGTGGTGGCGGAGCAGTGCCCTTCGTACGACGTCCTGGACAAGACGGTGTACCTGCCCCACCCGTACGACTGCACCTTGTTCTCGAGGTGCGTGGCGGGGCAGCCCGTCCTGGGGCGCTGCCCCCCGGGCCAGCACTTCAACCCCGCGAGCCGGGCGTGCGACAGCCCGGCCCAGGCTCGCTGCACGGCCAAGCCCAACACGTGCTCTACGCTGGGTCCCGAGTCCACGTGTCCTTACCAGTGCACGTGTCGCAGGAACCACAAGCACGACACTTGCCCGCCCAACTTGCAGTTCGGTGCTGAATTCAATGTGATCGATGTAACCCTCGATCCTGGCTGTGACAAAGGTCTGCTTGCATTTTTGTTTTCAATCCATTTTACCTCTGTTTATATTCTTCAATCTATGAATTAATTTATGTTTTAGTTTGCAATCAAATAACATTTTATTTATCACACCGCAGTACTTTAATATCTGTATAAAAGTGTGCATTGTTATTAATGTTTAAACTTCACACATACTTGTCACAGGAAAACATTACGCTCACTGACTGCCTATATAATAACAATTCTCTCTCCCTCTCTCTCTCTCTCTCTTTCTCTCAAAGTACTTTATATATCAGTGTGTACAACATAACATCTTAATAAAACACTCTCACGGTAAGTAAATTTGAAACGTACATTGCACGAATATCAATTAATTTATGTCCGAATCCTAATTTGCAGCAAAACAGGCTGTTGCTGCCCGACATACCTTAAGTAAATAGTAATTTTGCGAGGGAGCCACTTTTTCAGGCAAGTACTGCATGTTCGCTTCTCAGATATTTTGTGTCTGAGTCTCTCGTGTGAGCTAGAGCAATGACAAACATATGCCGGTAAACAAAAATTACCTTACAAAACGTGACAATGTAAATGCGCAATGTAATTACTGTTCTAATTTGTTAAAGTGGTCTTCGCGCCTCTTCACTTATTAATCACAAAACCGTTGACACGAGTTTTCGTAATTAATGTTTTAATAGAATACTACTCCACTTTAGTACATTGTATTAAACGTACCTATATATGACCACATTGAAAAATATTCATGCTAATATTTATGAGATTAATATAAGAAATCACACATAATCACGATAAAGACAGTTTTATTGAACTTTTATTTTCATTTCTTTAATTTTACAGCATTTAAGAAAATGTCAATAAAACCCTTCAGGCAATAACAAATTGTCTTCTTTTAAGTTAGAAGCAAAGTAAAATGTAGTGATGTGTATAATGATTTTATAATTAAGTTATTTTTAAATAACCGGTTAACTTAATTTTTTTCACATTACGGATGTAAACGTGTTCCAGAAACCAACTACTTCATGCTCAGAGGCAACAAACTTGGCTATCTTTCAGTCAGAAATGCTTCCGCTGCAATCTCTGCATGTGATGCAAGTCAAAAAGACTCGATTACTCCACATTTTGGGGATTGCAGCAAAGGAACTCGTTGTGAAAATGGACAAGATTCCACCCTAACATGTCCCAGTGGCTACCTCTTCAGCGCAGAGTTTGGCTACTGTGAAGAGCCACAGTACGTCAACTGCAGTACAGCCAGTGGACTACCAGCATCAACAGACTGCCCAAAGGGAGCAGCAATTTCCACGTGTTACCATGACTGCGCGTGCAATGTCCTACAGGGTGTCTGCCCGGCACAACTGAAGTTCACCAGCACTATCAACATTTTCGACGCACGTACGCAGCTGGCTTGCATGAAAGGTATACTTTTACAACACATGTAAATGTCATTTTATGTACTCGTTCGTTCAAGCCTGCAATAAAATATTTAATGAAGCTTATGCCGTAGAAGTAACTACTATTTACAAACTTTTTTTTTAGTTTATTTATTTAATGGATTAATTTCTTATTTGTCACAGGGCCAACAATAATTGATTTGGGTGACCAGTTTTTCGGCAGCATTGAAATCCACCCCAACACGACGAAGGTTAACCACTGTCCGACCAACCTACAAACAAAACCAGTTTTTCTTGCCGATCCTACGAACTGCGAGAGGGTAGTGAAGTGTGATCGTGGTAAGGAGAGGTCGATATACTGCCCGAACCACGAGCACTACAATCCAAAAACGAAGAGGTGTGGCAAGCCCGACCCGGCCGTGTGCAAGCCAGTCAGCCCGATCAACACACAACCATCAACGCCAGCGACTCCAGTGGCGCTGGGCAACATCCCCTGTCCTTCCGCAGTGGCGTGTCCATCTGGTTCCGTGAGCAGAGTGGCGCATCTCACCGACTGCTCCCTCTTCTGCCAGTGTACGCAGGGGGCGTCAACCCTGGTAGCCTGCCCCTCTGGCCAACACTTCAACGCACAGACGCAGGCTTGCGACAGCCCAGACAAGGCCAGGTGCCAGACGTGTGAGTATCGTTTGTCATTGATTTTTTTTTGTGCCAGGTACCAAGATAGGTCACGCGGGGGTAACATACCCAACTCCATTGGCGTGTGGTGAACTGTTGCAAGGTAAGCTGACGTTATATCTATGCTGTACCCTGTTGCTTGTTAGTTTACACTTCCGCCACTAAAACGTAGCTCGGCAGCTGCCGCCACAGGACGCGTGTAATTGGTCCCTTGCTGCTCGTTTGTGAGTGGTCGGAATACATTCAGTTTTCCTAGGATGCACGGTGGTTACTGGTTTCTGCTGCGTGCACCGAGAATGCACAGCACTAAGCAAGCACCAGCTTACCTTGCAACAGTTCACCAAACGCCACTGCTTGACACACATTTGAGAATACACAGGTTCAGTTCTAGGTCCTGCCATTCTGACTGTTTCACCGTGGTTTTTCGAAATCACTCCAGGTGTATGCCAGAATCTTTCCTTCCTTTAAATCATAGTTAATTTCTTCCCTGCTCCTATAAATCCGAGCCACTAGTTACATATCTAACTACCCCGCATTCGACAAGTTAAGCATTAATGAAATAATCTGCATAAGGTTTCCTGCATGAAATTAGGGCTGTAGGATCCACTGAACTTACCTTACACTCCAAATAAAATAACGTGTTTTATGATTGTAAAGTTTTTTTATTATTCATGATAGGGTGATTCCTTATTTTGCAGATTCTAATTCTGAACTCTATTCTATAACTATGCACCTCAGGTATATTTTAAGTGCATTTAAAGCAGTTGAACCAAATTTTATACATAGAAAATAATGTTTGTAATTACTGAAATTAAAAAAGTATACGAACAAACATTCAAAATTTTGTACATGTACATTTGAAAAAAAAGTCGTGTGGGACGAAATTAATATATAACAAAAACCCCAGCAAAATATTAATATACATATTTTTTTTATATTGGCAGTTAATAATTTTATACTAACTGGTATTATGCACTTAAAGTTTAAAGTTATAATTGATAGTTAAAATTCTGAATCTTTATTTCTGAGTCTTGTTTCAATAATCGGTGGTATCAACGAACTGAACAATAAATTTAAGTTACATTACCAAACTAACTGTAACAGTAACATTCTCTCCATAAAGAAAAAACAGGATGACCCATGTATACGCGTTACCTATATATCGAGTTACTTTAAGAATTCACATCTGATATTTGTTCTGTTTGATACTGTTAAGAGTAATGCCTTTAATAATGTTGCCCCAAACAGTGTATACTGTCTACGTTCCCACACTCGACAGAATGTAATGATTTACACAAATAATGTCAGATAACTCATATTAATAACTGAACCTTAATTTATCATAACCATCGTGGGCATAGTGAGCTCCACTTACCACAGACGATAATTAATAAAATAATGTAAATCATAGAGTAATTTAATTCCCCTATTATGCTCAGTATCCCCCAAATAAATTACAGTAAAAGTCTCTAGTGTGAAAATAAATACAAAATTATGCCCAATAAATAATTTACATTAATAAATTTTCCATGGTGATTAAATTTTGCAGCTCACAGACAGAAATATTGGCTACAATAGGCTATTCGTGTTAAAGTGAATATTTTCTAAAGCTCTCTCATTTGTAATAATAGTCAATAAATATATTTTATTTTAGCCTTAGACGTTTACTGTCAAGTGCTGTGGTGAATACATTTGGTGTTTATGACTCACATGGCAATATTTTTTTTAAAAATGGGTTAAATTATAAAAAATGGCTGAAAGGAAAAAGTAACCGAGGCCTCAAGAGTGCCCACTTTACCGTGAACAGCGTATACTATGAAAATTGCATTTGGTAGATGTCACTCAAAGCTATTACAGATTTAGTAATTAATTTTCAAAGATTTTACAGAACAACCCAGCAGAAGATATTACTATAATATGCACATTTTGCTTTATGATTTAGCAACATGCTACACTTTAAACCCTTCTTCGCTTGCATTGATACTGTCATTTGAGCAAAATTTTATTTAGCACGCCCTACAGGACTCTGAACCAATAAGAATTAAATAATTATGGAACGGTTGAATTAGGTGCAACTAAGTATATAGATAAACTGGGTCTTTCTTAGCTAATAGCCAATACACAAACGACAATAACTGAAAATAACACAAATTTTACAGGCCTGTAGCTATTACAAAAATATATTTGTGGTTTTAAAAAAATCCCTTTGATGCCTTTCTTTTTTAAAGGATTTTCACAGTAAACTGAGCACTTTTGAAAGCCCTGTGAAGACTTACTTATACACGCATTATTTATTATTCCACCATATGTACAATTAACATTTTCATGGGTTTAACTTTATTCATACATTAATCAAGAAAATCTGTAAAAGTACTAAAAAAATAAATATTTAACATCTCGACTAATTATTACTCTTCGATGTACTGGAGGAACCAGAAGCAAAATAAATCATTTGAATGTTCACAAACATTAAACGAACAATTTTTATTCAACGTTAAGAAGTGGGAATACTTCATCTCCGTCGTTGTCAAATTTACAGGGCGTATACCCATCAGTGTGCCCGTTGAAATACATGTAGGTAGGACACAGGAGTCTCTTTGCAAAGAGTTGATTTCAAAAGTGCGTAGATAACCATGTACAGCCTATAAGCACGAGAACTCCCATGATACCGTGTTGCTTTGCAGTCTGCGGCAGCCTGGCAGCGGCAGCCGGGGGCGCGTGGTCTCCGCAGAGCTGCAGCGCCGGCAACAGCAAGGAGGGCACCGAGTGTCGGCTACAGTGCAGCGGCAAGTACACCCTCGTGGGCAGCGACGTCGTCCGGTGCACCAACAAGGGCTGGCACGGCACTGGAGGACTCAACATCATTCCCGCTTGCAAAAGTAAGTTCTACCACTCTGCGTTGTGGCAGATTACGTCGGCCCTTGGGAGTCACATCGCCCCGAATATTGGCAAATGCATATTATTTACTTTTCTAATCATTAAAAACAAACATTTTTGTTCTCTTGCTGCTTACTGATAAATAACCCACAAAACNCTGGCACGGCACTGGAGGACTCAACATCATTCCCGCTTGCAAAAGTAAGTTCTACCACTCTGCGTTGTGGCAGATGACGTCGGCCCTTGGGAGTCACTTCGCCCCGAATATTGGCAAATGCGTATTATTTACTTTTCTAATCATTAAAAACAAACATTTTTGTTCTCTTGCTGCTTACTGATAAATAACCCACAAAAANTATTATTTACTTTTCTAATCATTAAAAACAAACATTTTTGTTCTCTTGCTGCTTACTGATAAATAACCCACAAAAAATAAAGTACGTTTGTTTCTAACTGTTAAAACAATAAATTGGCTTGCCTAAAATTTGAGCCCAAGTCACCCTATAGAGCCAATGTACTTCACAGATGAAATAACAAAAAAATGATGTGATCGCAAAAAATTATCTCGTACATGGTTAATTGAACACTTATTAAATAAACTTGCCCATTACTGGAGTATATTTTAACATAAAAATAACAGTGAATGTAGAAACGTAGTTCTGGGGCTTTAAAGGGTTTTAATTGGTGGACACTAAAACTCAAGTGTATTGGTTACTTTGTTTGTTTACAGATTAAGGTTACCTTATCAATGTATGGCTACTAGTTCAGACCAAAGTAAACTTTGCATTTCACAAGACTTACATTAACTCTGTTACTACCACCCGGTCGTTATTTCAGCAAGAATCATCAAATAAACGCAAAAATAAAATTATACCTGCCCCAAGAAAGGACATCCTTGAAAATAAGATCATCATCCCCATGTTTAACTTTGCTACAAAGAAAAAATGTGTTTCCCCACAAATTATTTCGCATAATTTTATCTTCGTACTTTGATAACATTTAACATGTTCATAATATAAATGTTTAATGTGTCTGTATAAATTTGTAATGTGTCTGTACATTTATGTCATAAACACAAATTAAATGGAGTACATTTTCAGTAGAGTGAAAAATTCAGAATGATATTAAAATTGGAAAAAAGTGATCTTTGCTGACGAATATAGTGTCACAAATGTTTTATGTAAACTAGGCGGCAAAAACTGTAATTCTCTGCAGTTTTGTGTAACACTCAGTGTACTACACCTGAAACACATTAAAACCATGGGAAGTCAAATTGTGTGTTATAAATTTGTTTTGTTATGGATCAGTTCTCTTTTAGTGTTTTCACGAGTGGCTGGTAGTGTAATAGAACACCCTGTGTTACATATCTCAAACGATTCACCTACCACCACATACGTCTTATTTTGACATAGTTAAATCTGTTATATTAAGGAAGTTTATATAATAATTTGTGTAATTTGAACACTGCTTTCAAAATCAACGTAGAAAGGTGTAAATTTTTTTATTTCTCAGTAGTTGGTTTTTAGGCATAGTCTTAGAACTTTCCTAGGAACAAGGGCAATTATTTCCTTCCATGTGATGTATTTTAACCAAAAGTAGATGATTTATTATATCAACGTGTTGGAGGCATGCTTAATGGTGACGATGCAGATGTTTCATAAAAGTTCGATTATAGTTTTTATACTCACATATTATTGTATGGCTACATACATGCACAGATACACATGATATATGACTTAATTTAAGTAATATGTTATTTTAAAAACAATCAATACTTNGCTACATACATGCACAGATACACATGATATATGACTTAATTTAAGTAATATGTTATTTTAAAAACAATCAATACTAATGCAAGGACCTTCTCCTTCCGAAATTACAATGTGGAAGTATAAAAGCCTGCATGCTTCTGTGTAGGCATAAGCGCATTTAAGCATTCATTCATGTAAATAAATAAATTTATGAATGAATATAATCTATAATATAAAACTTAATTTTTGTTAAGCAAATATTTTAACAAGCGTATGGTAGAAGTTTGATATTTGGTTTCTTGCAGCCTCACAACAAATTGCTGTAGACATGGTGAATGTAGTCGCGACTACTCTCAACCAGTCGGCAGATGCTGCATTGTTATTTGTTTTGGATGAATCTGGAAGCATTTCGACATCAAACTTCCAAATTGAGAAGAATTTTGTTGATGCGATGGTGAACGCCTTTCCGTAAGTTTTCATGACCTAACCAAGCAGTGTACAGGCAAACTAGTCACCACCTGACAGTATCTTAGTTACATAAATGTGTAACACTTTACAAAAAAATGAAACAAACAGATTTTTATAAGATTTTGCTGTTATTTTCAAAACAATTTTAATGTGTTTTATATAATTTTAGTGGTGTTAGTAAATTATTCACGTACACATTTTGGTTACAGTTTAGTGCTAAATTTGGTTAAATAACTTTCTTTTAGCAGTCATAATTCATTTAAGAAGTTTGAGAATTTGTAGGCACTCACTTAAGAGCCTGGTCAAGTAAAATTACATCACTACACAACTGATACAGCAGGTCATTTTTCACACTTGCCGTAATATCAGCATGCAGTGCTGAGTTTGAAAGAACAATGCATTTTTTTATCTCATTACATATTATATCAACACAACTACGCTTTAAAGTTTTTAATGTAGTTTTCTGTCACTTGTGTGTTTAATATGAGAGTGTTGCCAATGTAATATTACATTATAATGAACATCATGAAAATGCTGGCATTATAATACTATGTCGCCAACATATTCCAAGGATGTGAACCTTCTAACGTTACTAACAATTCGACTAATATGTTGAATTCGGGGGCGTTGTAATGTTACACTATCGCCAGTTTTCATGACGTTCGCTCAATATACCATTATTTTGAAAGCACTCAAAGTATTAATAACCAAAACCAGTCTCANCCAGTTTTCATGACGTTCGCTCAATATACCATTATTTTGAAAGCACTCAAAGTATTAATAACCAAAACCAGTCTCATTAAATGCAATTTTATTTTCTAGGCTATCGCAGAACCGACCAGCAGGAGTGATAACGTTCAGCGATCCAGCCGCCACAATAGACATTAGCCTGAGTGAAACTTCAACTTGTAATTTTCTGTCAAAATTGAGAAACATAATGTATTCAGGTGGTGGTACGAATATCGCCAATGCACTTAACGTAGCCACAGGACAGATCAACGCTTTTGCTCCAAACAAGAAGACACTCGTTTGTAAGTTTCAATGTTTACATTTACAGCTACTTTTTGCTTGCATGCAGACAAAGATTTCTCGAACAAAAGCCTTTATTAGATGCATCCAAAGCATTTTTAATTCTTCACACTTGTGTGATTGAGATATTGGGTTCACATTGAGCACTTTTGAGAGTTCTGCTAGGTCCCTTCTTTCCTGCCACTGTGTGGCCTCCTGCTATGTGTAAACTTTCGTACTTCCAAGGAACTAGCGAGTGCTCTTGTGTCACTAAACTGACAGTGTCAAAATGCTAGAAACATAAATAAGTTGTTCTAGGGTTAGTTTGTGACGGTACTGGAACTCCGTACATCCAGCATTAATACCAGCGCAGGAAATTGTACGTCCTAACACGGTGGTAGATCGACGAGGGATCTTGGGCTTACCTTGTTGGTGACCAGTTAGGCGTAAGTCGTGGACGTTGGTGCCGATGGTGCGCGTGGCTTGGCAGGCGAGTGCAGACTGTCGGCGTGGAGGCTTGAAGTTGCCCCCACCCTCTCACCGCGCCGATGCCATACTCCTTCCAACGTGTATGGTTGGCGTCTAGCAACCGTCCAACGCTACCTTCGACGTCATCAAGATTTGAATGTTACTGGACTCGAACCACAACGAAACCATCTGGGATGTTCCCCAACACCCTGGTCAACGTATTTTCCGACTATAAAAGGGGTTGTTTCGACTTGGGAGAGAAAATGGATAGGGATCTCANAACACCCTGGTCAACGTATTTTCCGACTATAAAAGGGGTTGTTTCGACTTGGGAGAGAAAATGGATAGGGATCTCACAATGAAAACATTATAACTTGGCAGAAGCCAAATCCTGCCATGTTTGATGAGGGTATTTTATAGAGCATGTATAGGTAAAATTTTAAGATAAGTTTTCTGTGTACTCTTTAATTTTTAATTTTTTTAATTTTTGGGCTAAGTTTTTTTTGCTATGGGAGCCCATTATTAAACGTAGTTTACTGTAATTTTCATAACAAACATTATAATTGTAACATGTTTTAAAGCCGGTTTTGCTGTTTGTATTTTTATACTACTGTAATTTTTATACGGGCAGTTTATGAAAAATAAAATAAAAAACAAAATAAGCCTGGAGATAAAAGACAAGAAAACTAACAGTTTGTTGAATCATTTCTCACAATTTTGGGGGTTAATTATCTCGTATTCCAATTCATATCAGGGCATGGCTGAATTTTCGCTATTTATTGCGACTGCGTTATTTGTTTGTACTCTGCTGTATAAACTCTGCTGCTTGAAGCTTTTTGGTAACATTCATTTTTCTTAAATAAGTATAATGGAAGTAATGGGAATTGAAGGTCGCTGTCATGGAGTGATGGGGTTTCCTGTGGGTGCTCCCGCTCTATGGCAAGTTTTTTAAGAATCTATTTTCAGTTACGCTTTTAACGCGACATATTATTTGCTCTTAACATCAACACGAATATGCCACATAGTGTATGCGTAAAAAGGGTGCATTTATGGGCAGTAGTTTTTTATCAGTGGTTGATTTTCAAAGTGCTTTGTTAACCGTTAACAAGCTGCAACATTCTCGCACTTAGGGACACCTGTTTTTACACTATAAGTCTCCATGATTATTTGTATATCAAAACTCTTTAACTTTGACCCACGTCCGTGACTGTATAGTGCTGTCATACATCTTGGGTGTCTTCCCATGAATAACAGATGTTCAGTATTGTAGAAAATGTTGATACGCACAGAGAAGTAATAAAAATACTATATCTCTAATGTATNAATAACAGATGTTCAGTATTGTAGAAAATGTTGATACGCACAGAGAAGTAATAAAAATACTATATCTCTAATGTATGTTGCTGGTAACTAAAGGAAAACTACAGGTGTGTATACAAGACATTGAAGTTTTGCTTTCATGGAAATGTCTTCGTAAATAAAAGGTGCCTCTACTCACAAAATGACATAATAATTTTTTAGAAGATGCCGTAACCTAACAAGTGGTCAGTTAAATTACTGTAATTGAGAAATATTGGTATAACTGAGCGCACTACATTAAAATATATAACTGTGGCCCCAACTGTTTCAGCTCAGTAAAATTGTGCAAAGTATTTACAAAAGTATGTAGTGCATACGGGTGCTTATGCATGCTTATGTAAATAAACATTTTGAAGTGTTTCTTCTTCAAAATGTATGAAAAGTTATATTTCAAAATTGTGCCATTGACTGTTTCAGTTGCGATATCTGATGGTAGGAGCCAGACAGATCCAGTTGCAGCAGCACGCAACCTCAGGAGTGTGGATCGCATCTTGTTCACGATAGGAGTGGCAGGATACGATCGCCAACAGCTCGAAACCATTTCCTCCACGCACAAGGATGGCACGAAACTGTTCTTCGGCCTGCCCAATTTCGAAGTTTTCAGTGTTGTGTCAGAATACTTGAAAACACGTGAGTAGCTACTTACATGTTTCTCTGTACCTCATTGTCACATTAACATGAGCGATTGTGTGCCACAGATGCTCCCAGTCATGAAAACAGTAACAGTTATTTACAGTTAATGCCTCAGATGTTATTCCTTCACATTGTTTATCAAATGCAACTGTATAATTGACAAGTAAAATGAACTGAGATGAACTTGAGTGGACTGGTTCCATCATNATTGTTTATCAAATGCAACTGTATAATTGACAAGTAAAATGAACTGAGATGAACTTGAGTGGACTGGTTCCATCATCAGTGTGGTAAATGCCAAGGTTAATTAGGGCTTTCTCTGTTAATATTAAAGGAAAGAGCTTCATTCGACCTTTAACAATGGGCACCAATGGTGGTGTATGTAGGCGAGAAGCTAGCTTTCATCCAAATTAATAACACCACATAGAAGTGCCTAGGTTTATAGGAGCTCTCTCTCTCTCTCTCTCTCTCTCTTTACCACCATCTCTATCACTATATCTTGCCCTCTCTCTCCCCCTCTGTGTAAGTGTGAACGTGTGTGTGCATGTATGGTGTGTGAACGCATGCATCCACATACTTATCACTAGGGGATCACTACACATATCAGACTGTTTAAAAGTTGGCACGTATGCGAGGAGTAGGCATCTTGCTGCACATTAGTGTAGATGGTAAAATTACATACTCCTACTTTTACAATTTAGTTAGTAGCCATCACTAATGATACAAATATGGTTCATAAATTTCACACAGAATAATTACAAAAATTTGCATATTAGGTGTGTGCTCACAGTTAGGAAGTGTTCTGTGTATGAGCTGGCACTCTCAAGTCTTTCTCACACACACACACGCTCACGCTTAAAGCTCTTTTCTACACTAACTACGTTACGACACCACGTGTCATCATTCTCACCTACATCATAATTACACTTAGGATATTTCGATACACTTTAAATTGATAATATCATCTGGCGCGGTTTCATCTTCGTACCGTGTTGAGCATTCTCCGAAGGATTTTCACTCACGATTGTGACCCTGACCTGTTTTGTTCTCTCGTAAGAAGATAAAGTGTGAGCTTGGAGATGAAACATGGATCTATAGAAAATTAATTGGTACAACTAACAATTTGCATATTCGTGGCCATGTAGGGCTTGTGTATAATGCATAAATGTAAATAAAATTGATTTCACCGAAATCGGTTCACTGGTTCTCATTTTATGTGTCAAGGTTACGGACTTGAAAATATCTCCCCCCTTTTTGTTACTCTATATCTAGTATTACATATATCGTGACGCGATTAGCCTTTTCCCAGCTTAAACTAAACATTGGAGCTAACACATTGTGGCTGGGAGTTCACTCGTACAATTGAGAATTGTGGTGGTCCTATTCCTGTCCACAAAAAGCGTGCTGAATGCAGCCATCTTATTTAGTTTTCCCATGGTATTTAACTAAAGTATCAATGTTGGGAAAATACCTGCTTTCAGGGACAAGTAATGTCTGCCTGCCTTTCTAGAGGGTTTAGCCCCCTCCTCAGGTGACCACATGTTGATGTAATTGCCTGGACCTTGGGCTGACCGCGTTGGTGTCTGCTGTCAGGAGACGTGTGCTCCCACAACCATGCTCAGGACTGTAACGTGGTCAGACTAGCCACGGCATCAGGGGCGCATCAGGATTGTTTTCGCTGTAGCTGCCCTAGGGACAGATATGACATGGAGTCTTTCCGTCGTCAACTTGCCTGAACGTGGCTTTGAGCGGCGCCCTTTACTTTCATGGCGCGCTAATAAAGAAAAAAGAATACACCTGCCTGACGACAGCTTTAAAGTTTCTCTATAGATAATTTAGCAGGATAAATGGATTCTCAAAGCACTCGTTTTAGCCATTTTCTCACCCAAAAAAATTATCCTCGGTGCTGAAATGTGATCTAGAAACTTATTTTTGGGCACGAAACATCTATGAAATGCTTTTCNATTGTTTATCAAATGCAACTGTATAATTGACAAGTAAAATGAACTGAGATGAACTTGAGTGGACTGGTTCCATCACCAGTGTGGTAAATGCCAAGGTTAATTAGGGCTTTCTCTGTTAATATTAAAGGAAAGAGCTTCATTCGACCTTTAACAATGGGCACCAATGGTGGTGTATGTAGGCGAGAAGCTAGCTTTCATCAAAATTAATAACACCACATAGAAGTGCCTAGGTTTATAGGAGGTCTCTCTCTCTCTCTCTCTCTCTCTCTCTCTTTACCACCATCTCTATCACTATATCTTGCCCTCTCTCTCCCCCTCTGTGTGAGTGTGAACGTGTGTGTGCATGTATGGTGTGTGAACGCATGCATCCACATACTTATCACTAGGGGATCACTACACATATCAGACTGTTTACAAGTTGGCACGTATGCGAGGAGTAGGCATCTTGCTGCACATTAGTGTAGATGGTAAAATTACATACTCCTACTTTTACAATTTAGTTAGTAGCCATCACTAATGATACAAATATGGTTCATAAATTTCACACAGAATAATTACAAAAATTTGCATATTAGGTGTGTGCTCACAGTTAGGAAGTGTTCTGTGTATGAGCTGGCACTCTCAAGTCTTTCTCACACACACACACGCTCACGCTTAAAGCTCTTTTCTACACTAACTACGTTACGACACCACGTGTCATCATTCTCACCTACATCATAATTACACTTAGGATATTTCGATACACTTTCAATTGATAATATCTTCTGGCGCGGTTTCGTCTTCGTACCATGTTGGGCGTTTTCCGAAGGATTTTCACTCACGATTGTGACCGTGACCTGTTTTGTTCTCTCGTAAGAAGATAAAGTGTGAGCTTGGAGATGAAATTAGTATTTATAGAAAATTAATTGGTACAACTAACAATTTGCATATTCTTGGCCATGTAGGGCTTGTGTATAATGCATAAATGTAAATAGAATTGATTTCACCGAAATCGGTTCACTGGTTCTCATTTCATGTTTCAAGGTTATGGACTTGAAAATATCTCCCCCGTTTTTGTTACTCTATATCTAGTATTACATATAGCATGAAGCGATTAGCCTTTTCCCAGCTTAAATTGAACATTGGAGCTAACACATTGTGGCTGGGAGTTCACTCGTACAATTGAGAATTGTGGTGGTCCACAAAAAGCGTGCTGAATGCAGCCATCTTATTTAGTTTTCCCATGGTATTTCACTAAACTATCAATGTTGGGAAAATACCTGCTTTCAGGGACAAGTAATGTCTGTCTGCCTTTCTAGAGGGTTTAGCCCCCTCCTCAGGTAACCACATGTTGATGTAATTGCCTGGACCTTGGGCTGACCGCGTTGGTGTCTGCTGTCAGGAGACGTGTGCTCCCACAACCATGCTCAGGACTGTAACGTGGTCAGACTAGCCACGGCATCAGGGGCGCATCAGGATTGTTTTCGCTGTAGCTGCCCTAGGGACAGATNCTAGCCACGGTATCAGGGGCACATCAGGATTGTTTTCGCTGTAGCTGCCCTAGGGACAGATATGACATGGAGTCTTTCCGTCGTCAACTTGCCTGAACGTGGCTTTGAGCGGCGCCCTTTACTTTCATGGCGCGCTAATAAAGAAAAAAGAATACGCCTGCCTGACGACAGCTTTAAAGTTTCTGTATAGATAATTTAGCTGGATAAATGGATTCTGAAAGCACTCGTTTTAGCCACTTTCTCACCAANTAAAGTTTCTCTATAGATAATTTAGCAGGATAAATGGATTCTCAAAGCACTCGTTTTAGCCATTTTCTCACCCAAAAAAATTATCCTCGGTGCTGAAATGTGATCTAGAAACTTATTTTTGGGCACGAAACATCTATGAAATGCTTTTCTTGTTTATATACCACAGCAAAATATCCGGCCGTTTTTCAATCATGTGTTTTATACCAAACCTCTGCAACGTACTTCATGTGCCATCTAGGTGGAGTCTTTAAAGATAGAGACATCCTACAGTCCCTTTCCAGGCTAAGTGCCTAGGAGACAATTTCAAGCGAGATGACACTCGTCCGTATACAGATCTAACTTACTAGGAGTGTTTATGTAATTCACCAACCACTCCGTGACTAACCAGATCACCTGATTTATCGTCCATCTCAAACATATGTGGGACCTGATGGGATGTCATCTTCCTCCGATTTTGAACATAATTTGCACTGAATATGGGGAAATCTGCAGTAAGAAAACACACAGTATTTGTTTAATCCCATGTCCAATCATCTCGACATATGCATCCAGGAACGATGCAGTAGGAGTAACGTTGTCAGAATGCGCCGATACTCTATAAACTATTCGTGGTATCTTCACACTTTTTTTTATCAAAACACATGTCACGTGTCTGGTTGTTTCCTAAATATGTCATGTTATCACAAGCGTTTTATACTTCTGTTAACATAACAGTAACTTTTTATTTATTAACTTGAAAATTTACTTGTTTTACTTATAAATTATAATAATTAGGTATAGTTAATATGAATAAAAACAGATAAAATGTGTGTGTTGGCAATACCTAGTAAGAAATAGTTCTTGTACAAAATATTATTAAACTGAGTGCCCACTAATGCGGTGAGTTATAATTTTCTAGACTTGGTTAAGCTTTGTCTGCATGAGTCGGACGAATAGCTTGAAAGCAAATCTTCAGGAGGGCTTCAGTAAAATTCGAAGTAAAAGTGAATCGACTGTAGTCACCTCTTCTCTTTATCCGATCAATTATCACACTAACAAAACTTTGTCTGAATCCGATAGTTGCTTTCTGAAGTGTAACTTTTTATGTCAATGAGTGTATTTTGAAACTGCAGTGGTCTCCCTGNTAAGCTTTGTCTGCATGAGTCGGACGAATAGCTTGAAAGCAAATCTTCAGGAGGGCTTCAGTAAAATTCGAAGTAACAGTGAATGGACTGTAGTCACCTCTTCTCTTTATCTGATCAATTATCACACTAACAAAACTTTGTCTGAATCCGATAGTTGCTTTCTGATGTGTAACTTTTTATGTCAATGAGTGTATTTTGAAACTGCAGTGGTCTCCCGGTAATTTTCTGTAGTTTACTATTAGAATGTGTTACACTCCAAAAAAGGCAATTTTTTAATCATTGTTTATGACAAACAGTAACCACGTGGAAATGGAATATCCACACGTCATAATTCAGTTCATTTTGTATACAAATCAACATTACTGACTAAACACACTATATTACAGTGACGCTTTTTTTTCTTGCTTTGTTAAGTGGCTTCATACATTCAGTAAACTGTGGACACCATTTCCCCAGCCAGAATTCACATTACTTAATTCTAAATTTATACACATTGTAGCTTAGTAATACCTAAAAAAATCACAATGAAAATAAACAAAACCCTTACTGGACAATTTAGGTAACAGTGTGATTATTTATGAAACATTTATATATAAGTTACAATAATTAGCTGCTATAGTTTGTATGTGTGTCATTCATTACCGCATAATTTTGTTTCAGATTACAACAAAGGTGCCGCATACAACTGTAAGTACTCATATTGATATTATAAAATAATAATACAATTATTATTATTATTAGCTCCTTACGTCATAAACCAAGATTACGACTAATTTACTAGTAGAGATAAAGTCTTTGTATACAACAGCATAAATCCACATTTTAAACCAAATTTATCATTACATTAATGTTATTATAATTACCCAATGGAGTCAGTCATTGATCATAAAATTCACTGAATATACGGTTCTTCAAGTGGTAAAGTAGCATATAAATAAGATAGCGTAAGTTGTAGTACAATGTAGCATACAATTAAAGAACCAATAAATACAAACATTTTCTGAACAAACGGAAATTTCAAAATTATATAAATGAGGAACACTAGATTATAAAACAAGATTACACCTAAGATCTTTTTCAACATGTGTATAAATCTTATATGTATAAAAGGATGCCAGCTATTCAATTCAATTTGAAAATAAGGAATTTGTCTTGAAAATAAAAGGGTGTTTCTCTTCGTAAATGTTGACGTGCATTTTAAAGAAACCCTTATTACATGAGCATATATCTTTTTTTTTTTTTTTTTTTTTCAAAATGTCAGGTAAACTAATTAAATAAGGTACGCTTGAATATAAACAATTTTTCTAAAATAGTTTTAAATTATTTTCTGGTTTATCAAACAGTGAGAATGCATTCTGTTGTTTTAATAAAAAGGTCGGGATGTAAATGTTAAAATACAGAACTATTTTAATTATTTTTTGTATGATTTATAAGATTTTATATTACCCATAATTCTGATAGTTTTTTCGGAGGCAGAAATATTTGTTTGCAATGTAATGCAGAAGCCCAAAATATCATGCCACAGGACATTATTGAACGGATTTATGTATAATACACTATATGTCTCAATACTGTTTCAGGAACAAGTAAGGATAGATTTCTTAGGACTAAATTATTTTTAACTTTCCTGCGCTTTGCAACTTTCCGTGCCTGACTTTTTTTAATTCGCATCATAACTACCTGTGTCATCATTATTGCGCAAAATGAAACCAGATTTGGCTCTCTACCTAGTTACCAGTCGTCAATAGATGAGAACCCAAGTTCGATAAGGCCGGGCATTTTTCAAACTTGAGCTACAATTGTGGGTGATGAAGTAGGAATTTTGATAACATGGAGATTCTTGTGGAAGTTGTGTTTTCACTTCTTTCCTTCAAGCACTGTCCTACCCCTACCTCGTATCATCACATTACTCTTCAACTGGTTGGGAGCAACAAAGCTGTCCTTTAGATAGGCTCCATTTACCATGTCCCCCTTCAGCTCACCCATGTCAACCTCATCTCTAGCAGGAACATCATGGAGAATTTTTTACACCTGCATACAATGTATCAAGAGAGTTCCGCCTGATATGAAAGCTCTGCCCCTAATGGGAAATAATATCGATAATTTTCATAGACAAAGAATTTGGTTGTTTTATTTTCTTCAATATTCTAGCAATTTAATATAAAAATAATACTAAATAAATACTATTGTTAATACACATACAGAACGAATTTTTATTCTTTAATATTTTTTACACAATTTTGAAGAGACTATGGAGAAAATGTTGCAAAGTGCAGAAAAGTGCAAAAAGGGAGAAATGTATTTTGTATGAGGTCAAAAAAAGTGTACAATATGGGAACGTGTAAAATCAGAGTGTGTAAAAAGGGTTCCTACTGTATGTTAGCAGAACATCCTCGATTCTGGGGGAACTTAACTGATATTTTGTATAAGTTTAACTTTGACATTTTTTAAATTTTCTATTAATATTTTACAACATTACGAATACAGCTTCAGAAGCAGCATAACTGGCTAAAATCCCTTCTCCTTACTAGGTTTTTATCTGTAAACTATGTGACTGCAGGCATGCATGACTCATGTGTGGTCACCCTATCTCGGTGGCCACACATGAGAGACTACTCTCAGATAACTTGCTGCATGGTTCATATTTAACGTTTTTTGGTGTTTTGGTTACAGGTCCATGAAGAGAATTCACAAGATATGTCGAAGAACAACACCCTATTTGTGTACATTTATCTGCATATATTTGTTAAACTACTATAAAATTAAAATACTCTGAATGTAACAAAGTGTCGTATTGCTTCGCTACCTCACACTTTCCGTCGTGCATGTTTAAAGTACTGTAGGCTCAGTTATGAAGTTATTCACGTTCCTGGAAACCTCTACTTACAGAAAATAACTTCGCAGAAACACAATGCTGAATCTAGTAACTAGGTTCCCAAGTGCCCCTTAAATACAGCGTGTTTGCCAACGAAGTAGGTCTAACAAGAAGAGTGACACCACTTGGAATCGCGAAATACTGTATTCTTATTAATGGAAGTGAACTGCTTGAAAATCTCCCTGGACTTATAATATCTCCAGTCTTGAAATTTGTGATGTAACGTCCAAACTGCAACCGTGATAACCACAATTACAGTATCGTGATTGTTAAAGAAAATTTTCCTGATATAATAAATTAAACTGCTGCATATCTTTGTGTTGCATAAATGTGTACCTAGGGGAAGTTTCACAATATACGACCTACACTTTAGAGCCATTNGCTGCATATCTTTGTGTTGCATAAATGTGTACCTAGGGGAAGTTTCACAATATACGACCTACACTTTAGAGCCATTAGCAAGTATCTATTTGTAAAAATTGTTCGTGTAAAGAATATATTACAAAAAGACTGGTCACTACTGGAAAAATACTGCAAGTCTTGCTACATAGTCTGCATGCACATATATGTTTGAGATGTGCCTAGATGTATACTTATTTATTTTTATACTTTTATACGTCCCCATTACAGTTTACTGACAAATATATTATTTCATGCATTCTTTCCTATTTTCACTTCCATAACCTAGCACTTTTTGAGACAGAAGTTCCTCTATAAACTCCCTTATACACACATATATATATATACATGTGTGTATATATATGTGTGTGTGTGTGTTTAGCATTTAATGTACACTCTGGCAGAAGAATGACACGTGGATATTGGTTAGTTGATAAATGACAGCATGTAAATAAACAGTACTGCTGCTACTTTACCTATCAGTTCCTGGCGGAAGGATACGTACTTGAAAAGTAAACATCGGCCTTACTTTCACCAAACTATCAAAATCTTGCCTTTTTATATGAGACAAAGTGTACCTAACGATAATATATCTGCTTAAGGCTCATATCTGCTCTGTGGGCTACAGCTGGTATGACGTGAAATGAAACGCAACATGCTTTGAAGCATTTTTCGTATCTCGCGTCTTCGCGATTTGACTTGTGGCATGCTTTTGAAGCATGTTTTTGAAGTTTTGCTTCGTGACAGTGTTACGAAATTATTTTAGGCTCTTTTCGTAACTGGCGTCTTGGTTCGTAACACGGTCCGTGACATACTTCAAATAATGTTGCGTAGCTCACATATTGGTTCATGACATAGTCCACGACACATGTCTTACTTTGAGGAACGTTTCATAATTTGCGCTTTGCATCGCGAAATGTCTCGCGATGAGCTTATCAGCATGTTCCGATAACCACTACTTGATTCACTGCATGATCGCGTTGGCAGGGCGAAGTGTTTTGCAATGTTTTGCGCGAAGAGGTCAGCGGCAGTCATATTAGGCAGCATGTTTCGAGACAGGTCGTTATCGTCTCTTGGTATAAACAAATCGTACACTATTAAATAAAATTTTTATAAACTTTAACTTGTTGGTAGTTTTACAATTTTGTATTTGCAATTTTGGTAAACAACTCTAGTATCACCCTAATTATTTTACGAGTACTAAAAGACCTAAAAATATTTATTTGAAATGCACGAACGCATAGATTTATTAACTAAAATGTTGGTGTTAAATTACACTTTTAAAGTTAAATGTAAATATGCATGAACACAAAGTACTAAACCTCTTCATTTTGCATTTTATTACTGTGCTGCCGTTGCATTAACACACTGATTTATCATTGCAATAATACATTTTCTGTAGTGAAAGTTTACAATTACTAAATATGTGCAAATTTATATTAACAGTTTGAGTGAAAATGTTATTATTGCGAATAAAAAAATAGTGAATTTTCACGTACAGTTCTTTGTAAATTCTGTGTTTTTTCTTGCGTGATTCGGAAAACATCAAGAGTGTGTAAGATTTTACTTAAAGTTTCTTAGATATCCAGTGAAACCTTAATACTTATATTTAAACAGAAGGGTATAGAACTTTGGCGTATACACGTGACTAGCCACAATACTCCAAGGAGGGTGAAAAAAAATTCCGCCTGACGTGTACCAGAACTTAGTGTCGGAGATTTAAGGCTGTAATAAAAGCAAAAAAAATTTCGACATCCTGTTATCTACATGACTGGTGCCCTTGAAACCAACAGCAATCGTTCTCGGAGACTTTGACCACACAGTTTATTTGCCACTGAGTTATTTACTGGCTGACAGGTAACAGGGCATTACTTTTTAATTTTACTGTAGTTAGAATGGTTTGATTGATATTGTCACCTTGTAGTTGTCCTATCATAATAACTTATTTGTGCTCTGCAGTTATGATTCGGAGAACCACACAGGGAGTATATATGTAGGAATTTTAGAAATTCTTAATATAAATAAATTACGTACTGTTGTTCTAAAAATGTGTCTAAACTTCCTAAAATAGAAGATATAACAAAACAATTATGAAAACAAAATTTTAGGGGATCAGTTCACTTACGGCCAAATTTCACGATAATTTTTTTTATTAGTCCAGGTGGTAGCCAAAATGATCCTGTAAATCGTGATGCAAGCATGCCATTTGGCAGGCATATTTTATGGACCTCAGAAAACAATTTAAGAAGGAGACCCCAACAAAATTTCCCTTGGGATTGGAAAAGGGGAGATAGAAATTACGTTAGGTTACTATTATTGCTCCGAATTGGAAACTGCAAATCATGATACAAACATGTGACTGTGCAGGCGTGTTTTATGGACATAAGGAAACAATTTCAGAAAGGGGCCCTAGCCACATTTCCCTTAAGTTAAAGGGAGGAGGTATAAAAATGAATTTAAGTTTCCATTATTGCTCTGATTTGATCTTGCAAATCGTGATACAAGCATGCCACTTGGCGGGT
>NQII01000019.1:429175-447483 GCA_002778355.1 Clitarchus hookeri
GGGGGGGGGGTGGTAAAGGGGAAACACATTTAAGTGGTATGTATTGTTATTAATAAATTTTAGAAGAGAATCATTTACAAACCATTATTTTTGGACGTAACGAGTTTTGATACTAATAATTCTAACTGTATTTGGAATGCTTTTCGCTCCAGGTATTAAAAAATTCGGCAATTGCCAAAAAAAAAATTAGGGCATTTAAAAAGGCATAGAATTTACGAATTTGAATGTAATAGTACTATATTAATTAAACAGTTTATTAACTCCTAAGACTTTGTGTAGTGCAACTATAACAGAGAAATAATTCAGCAAGTCGTGATGTATGAACTTCTATATTACATCAGGATTGTCATTGGCCTCTTCTTCCACATTGTCACCTGATGAGTCGTTCCTGTAAGATAAATAATGTATTAAGTATACATATTGTATCATCAGAGGTTGATAATAAGTGATTTGAAATAAGTGAACACTTACTGTTTGTGTTTTTAAGAGCACGTTCCTCTACAATGTGTGCAGAGCAACACTCTTGCAGGAGCATGCAAACTTGCAACTACTCCGGCAGCCACACTTAACAAGTTCCCTGCAGGCATCATACACAGGTGGCAAGCTGCTCCACTTCGGCATCCAAGCACCATCTTGTTTTTTTCTCACCCATATTCCTTAAAATTGGGAATGACAGGGTGTTTGTGGAAAGCTTGTCCTCAGAAATTACCAGCTTGTAAAACAGACCGCAAGATGTGCTGCTCGAGGGCTGTGGAGTTAGGCAGCAAACTTTCCACAGCTCGGTTCTTCGATGTGAAGAGTACGTTTCGTGCCAGGCTCAGTGCCATACCCACACACTCACTTTCATAAAGGAGGATAACAAACATTTCCTGTAACTGTACCATTTTGGTTTCCAGTTTAATGGATGGACGGAATATGTAAGCAAAAGCTTCTATCACAGCAACAAATTTTAACCAGGCATTCCATGACCTTGTCTTCCCTTTTGAGAAAACGAATAGGTTGTGTCACATCCAGAAAATGCGTGAAAGCCACGGAGGGCAACTGATTTCTCCTCTCAAAGACTTTTTGCGATTTCATGCATAGCAATGTATTGTCTGCTGTTTCCACCACCAAAGTGTACCCACAGTTTATATATACTAACATGTTCAAGGGTGAAGAAGAAAGAAAGTGCAAGTACGAGCACATTAGTGTCCACAGTGCGTATAACAACGACTATCGCACCATGTTGCGCTCCATCATAGGTGGGTAGAAGAAGATGGCCATCAGCTTCAACCAATTTAGATAAAAACGAACCTGACAGAGATGTATTTGCCCTTTCAGAACACGTGATATTATTTTGTGTGTGGGAAACAGTAGATACAGAACCAGAACATGCGGAAGCATGGTGCCTGAACAGCTTAAATAGTTCACCTATGTTTTCAGAATTTCTCAAAAATTCTGTCCGATTCTTTGGGATATTGTGCATACTTGATACTTACCTACGAAGGACGATTTCTCGCTTGGCTTGAACTGCTTTCTTTAAGCATTCGTTGGAATAAATATCAAAGACTAGATCAATTCTGGATGCGCCAACACTTTCAGCATTTCGTCTAACATATGTAATAAACTCCTCGAAGTATTCCTTAAATGTCCTAGTTCTTGGTGAGACGAAGTTGACAAGTGCGGCACCAGCATACACAACCATGTCATAGGTTCCAGAAAAATGTTGTCCTTCGGCAAAATGTACTAGGATACGGACAATATATTATTTAGTGCAGCACCTCATCTATCCATTCGGCGAGAGACTCGGGCTATAAATTTTGTTTTCAAACTGAAAAAAGAGATCTAAATCCATGTTGCGATTTTGGCATACAATGAATAGCATGGAGAAGAGACTAATATCATTCTTAAGTGCATTTAAGACGCTTTCTTCTCTTAAGACAGGCTTTTCGTCCTTCCCAAAAAACTTAACATGATTTTTCTTAATACAAGCAAATATTCTCTTGGTAGAACCTTTTACTAGACTCTCTTGAATTAAGGACTCAAACAACTCCAATCTCTTGATTCAGCTGTCTATAGTGCTTGGACACGATCATCTCCAAGTATAATATGAGTGTCAAGAGTGATAATGTATTCGGAACATCCCTGAAAAGTATTATTATACTGCTAAAAAGACTATTTAAGGGCCTTGATCTTGGCTTGGAATTCATTTTGGTAAGCCTCATAGTGACGAAATTCTTGGCTATTGGAATCATTGTGGAACTCTTCAACAAGCCAGAAGACTTCGGGCTCAGCAAGGGACCGGCGTCGCAATGCAGCTGGATTCAGCAAGAGGCCTACTGCTCCACCACTACCCTTGATTTCAGCAATATGCTGCTCATGAGCCTGATCAATAGCGAAAGCTGAGAAAGATTTTCTTGTCTTCTTGACAACAAAATTACCTTTGTTGAACTGATGCTCAACCTTCGGACAATGATCTACCAGTTCTTGTAGATCCTTTACGTGTACATTAACCCAACAAGCATAGTTTGTGTGATCGAAAAGGAAGAACCATGAAATCATATTTTAAAGGCATTCTTAGAATAGCTGATAATTTCCTTGCCTAATAGATCTGACAAAAGCTAAAAGAAGAATTTCTAGGTTCGTAATCTTCAGCAGAAATAGAAATGTTGCGGAAGAGTTGGCTTGCATTTCAGCCCAATTCTCGATAGCTACTCTCTCGCCTGAGGCAAGAAATGCATCCATAAATAGTGAATGAAGGACAACAGTAGTAACTTGATGAACTATTCTAGCTTTCACAGCATGTTAGGCACTCAAGAGAGACAATGTTCCAGACTCAGTGCATATGACAGATTTTGAAATTAAAGTTAACCAAATGCTTATATCATATCAAAAAGTCTCCAAGAACTCTTAGAAACATATGTTCTATATTAAAAGAGGCAAACAGTACAACAAACTTGTTTTCGCCTTAAGGGGAAGGCCAGTTCCTCTTAACAACTTTCGTCAACAAAAAAATTCATCTTGTTTTGATTGTTCAACCACTTTTTGAACCAGAGCTGATGTTACTTCCATCAGGTGATTTGTGGATATTGAGAGCCTAAGGCGATGCATTTTATCTACAGTCTTCTTGCTCCGACTCCTGCTATAGGTGGATAAAGCCATGCAGATAGGTAATGGTGGTTCTTGACATATTTGGTGCCTTACGATATCTCCAGTAGAGGGCTCTCCATAAAATTTAAGAGAATCAACTGACTTATGAACAAATCTGGCTGCGTAGCTTTGCAATATTTAATTTCTGATGAACCATACAGAAACAAGATTATCACTGCAAGCAGGGAAGGTGGAACTGAGTACCTCTGGCAATTCTGTTTGAAGGAACCACTGAATTTAGAATTTGCAGCAGATATGTCTTTTCTCAAATGCTTTATGAAGCGATCGAACGAAACCACATCCTCATCTGCATTCTCTAAAGGCGTGTCTTTGAAGACATTTGCGGAATTACGAATAATTACATATTCTTTCCCCGACTTTTCTGCTCGCAATTGAGGGAAATAAGAGATTATTCTCTCTCGCAACTGGGTGCTATGAACTTCAGGTACTGCTTCAAACTCTGTCATTTCCTCTAACTTGGTAGTGTACATTCTTGTGAGGAAACCTATCTTAAATGCAATTTTAAGGTCTTCCTGGCAAGATGCAACATGTGCAAAAGCAAATGCTTCACAAGTGTGATTATCACGAATATGATCTCATTTCTGTATTTTTATCTTTCTATGACGATTTTACAATTATGTCAAGCAACGAATGTGATATTTTGCCTCCTGTGCAATCAAATCACCTGATCCTAATGTGGCCAGAAGTTTGCCATAATCTAACAGCTTTGCTATGTCCCTAACATGTTTATCCATATCCAGTGTACAAACTCTTCTTATAGGTTCCTCCCACTTTGGCCCACAGTCGTAGATTAAACACACATCAGATTTTATATCTGCATATGTCACAGATCCACAAGTCAGCGGACACTTACTTGAAATTTCTTCCACGCTGTCTGTGCCTGAACCACCCAGCAGAGGGTTTGATAAGGGAAGATTTTCGCGACAGCATTATCTTGCACGCATTAAATTTTTGGTGTTAAATCTATTAAAACAGAGCTTATGCTACCTAACAGAGTTTGATAACACTATAGTTTCCACACCTTTACCATCATCAAGTTCTTGTAATTTAATATCACGAGGAAGCTATCCAAGTGAAGGTAGTTCCTGAAGATTATCTGCAATAGTTTTATAGCCATTATTATGTTTAGAGATGTCTTTGTTGCGAGAAGAGCTGAGCAAGTCATCGCCACCTTTCTTGCACAGGCAGCACTTCGTCCAGTTGATCTCGGGAATTGGATGTGAAACCGAAGAAGCTATGCGTAGCCGTTTAGGACCCAACTATAAAAGTGAAGGTCTTAATGGAAGATACGAGTCTAAAATCACATCAATCTGAAAAATATACAATATTTATTTTAAAGCAACGACCTTGACATTTGAAAACAACAATAACATTACAGTTACATTATTTAAAAAAAAAAACTCATATTAGACACATTTTTGAGATTTGGAAGTTTTCCTAACCAAATGTATTTCCTTGTTTCAAAATGTAGAAATTATAAACCAATACACAACTTCATACATAAAATACACCCTAATTATTTCCAAATTGGGTTTTAATAGGAAATAAATCTGTTTTTTCTCAAATATACTTCCCCTCTTCCTTTGCCCAAAGGACAATTTGGCTGGGGTCCNGGGGAAATACATTTAAGTGGTATGTATTGTTATTAATAAATTTTAGAATAGAGTCATTTACAAATCATTATTTGTGGATGTAACGAGTTTTGATACTAATAATTGTAACTATATTTGGAATGCTTTTCGCTCCAGGTATTAAAAAATTCGACAATTGCCAAAAAAAAGAGGGCATTTAAAAAGGCATAGAATTCACGAATTTAAATGCAATAGTACTATATTAATTAAACAGTTTATTAACTCCTAAGACTTTGTGTAGTGTAACTATAACAGAGAAATAATTCAGCAAGTCGTGATGTATGAGCTTCTATATTGCATCAGGATTGTCCTCTTCTTCCACATTGTCACCTGATGAGTCGTTCCTGTAAGATAAATAATGTATTAAGTTCACATTTTGTAACATCAGAGGTAGCTAATAAGTGATTTGAAATAAGTGAACACTTACTGTTTGTGTTTTTAAGAGCACATCCCTCTATACCATACACAGGTGGCAAGCTGCTCCACTTCGGAATCCAAGCACCATCTTGTTTTTTTCCCACCCATATTCCTTAAAATTGGGAATGACAGGGTGTTTGTGGAAAGTTTGTCCTCAGAAATTACCAGCTTGTAAAACAGACCGCAAGATGTGCTGCTCGAGGGCTGCGGAGTTAGGCAGCAAACTTTCCACATATCGGTTCTTCGATGTGAAGAGTACCTTTCGTGCCAGGCTCAGTGCCATACCCACACACTCACTGTCATAAAGGAGGATAATAAACATTTCCTGTTACTGTTCCATTTTGGTGTCCAGTTTAATGGATGGACGGAATATGAAAGCAAAAGCTTCTATCACAGTATCAAATTTTAACCGTGCATTCCATGACCTTGTTTTCCCTTGTTGAGAAAACGAAGAAGTTGTGTCACATCCAGAAAGTACTTGAAAGTCACGGAGGGCAACTGATTTCTCCTCTCAAAGACTTTCTGTGATTTCATGCATAGCATTGTATTGTCTGCTGTTTCCACCACCAAAGTGTACCCGCAGCTTATGAATGCCAAGATATTCAAGGGTGAAGAATAAATAAAGTGCAAGTACGAGCACATTAGTGTCCACAGTGCGTATAACGACTATCGCACCATGTTGCGCTCCATCATAGGTGGGTAGAAGAAGACGGCCATCAGCTTCCACCAATTCAGATGAAAACGAACCTGACAGAGATGTATTTGCACTTTCAGAACACGTGAAATTATTTTGTATGTGGGAAACAGTAGATACAGAACCAGAACATGCGGAAGCATGGTGCCTTAACAGCTTAAATAGATCACCTATATTTCAGAATTTCTCAAAAATTCAGTCCGATTCTTTAAGATATTGTGCATACTTGATACTTGCCTACGAAGACCCATTCCTCTCTTGGCTTGAACTGCTTTCTTTAAGCCTTCGTTGGAATAAAGATCAAAGACAAGATCAATTCTGGATGCGCCAACACTTTCAGCATTTTGTCTAACATATGTAATAAACTCCTCGAAGAATTCCTTAAATGTCCTAGACGTTATTGGTGAGACGAAGTTGATAAGTGCGGCACCAGCATACACAACCATGTCATAGGTTCCAGAAAAATGTTGTCCTTCGGCAAAATGTACTAGGATAGGGACAACATATTATTTAGTGCAGCACCTCATCTCTCCATTCAGCGAGAGACTCGGGCTATAAATTTGGATTTTCAAACTGAAAAAAAGGGATCTAAATACATGTTGTGATTTTGGCATACAATGAATAGCATGGAGGAAAGACTAATATCATTCTTAAGTGCATTTAAGCCGCTTTCTTCTCTTAAGACAGGCTTTTCGTCCTTCCCAAAAATCTTAACATGATTTTTCTTAATACAAGCAAATATTCTTTTGGTAGAACCTTCTACTAGACTCTCTTGAATTAAGGACTCAAACAACTCCAATCTCTTGATTCAACTGTCTGCAGTGCTTGGACACGATCATCTCCAAGTATAGTATGAGTGTCAAGAGTGATAATGAATTCGGAACATTCCTGAAAAGTATTATTATACTGTTAAATAGACTATTTAAGGGCTTTGATCTTGGCTTGGAATTTATTTTGGTAAGTCTCATACTGTTCATGGTGACGAAATTCTTGGCTATTGGAATCATTGTGGAACTCTTCAACAAGCCAGAAGACTTCGGGCCCAGCAAGGGACCGGCGTCGCAATGCAGCTGGATTCAGCAAGAGGCATACTGCTCAACCACTACCCTTGATTTCAGCAATATGCTGCTCATGAGCCTGATCAATAGCGAAAGCTGAGAAAGATTTTCTTGTCTTCTTGACAACAAAATTACCTTTGTTGAACTGATGCTCAACCTTCGGAAAATGATGTGACAGTTTTTGTACATTCTTTATGTGTACATTAACCCAACAAGCATAGTTTGTGTGATCGGAAAGGAAGAACCATGAAATCATATTTTAAAGGCAATCTTTGATAGCTGATAATTTCCTTGCCTAATAGATCTGACAAAAGCTAAAAGAAGAATTTCTAGGTTCGTAACCTTCAGCAGAAATAGAAATGTTGCGGACGAGTTGGCTTGCATTTCAGCCCAATTCTCGATATCTACTCTCTCACCTAAGTCAAGAAATGCATCCATCAATAGTGAATGAAGGACACCAGTAGTAACTTGATGAACTATTCTAGCTTTCACAGCATGTTTGGCACTCAAGAGAGAAAATGTTCCAGACTCAGTGCATATGACAGATTTTGAAATTAAAGTTAACCAAATACTTATATAATATCAAGAAAGTCTCCAAGAACTCTTAGAAACATCTGTTCTATATTAAAAGAGGCAAACAGTACAACAAACTTGTTTTCGCCTTAAGTGGAAGGCCAGTTCCTCTTAACAACCTTCATCAAGGCGAAGAGAGGCTGGTCGATCACAGGCTGTTGTCGCGCATTGACATGATGAGTAGCTTCTTTAACTACACCCATTCCATGCCTAATCATGTATGTGGAACTGGGACTCCCAGAAAAAAAAAGAGGCAATAAATATCTCAAAGCAGGGCTAAGGACGTCCGAACTAAGGCTGGCATGGAAAGCAGCACACGATATGTTCAGGGGAACAGTTTCTTTAACAGCATTACTACTGCTATGGGTGTGTTGCAACCAATCACACTCTAACAACCACAGCTTACAAGGTTCTGGAATAAGTGACTTCGCAATTTCAGCCGGACATTTTATGTACGAAGTTTCTTTATTCGGGAGAACAATGGCCTTAACAGTCCTGTACGGCTCTGGTAGATCTGGTACCTTTCTGCATGATTGATTCGTATCTGCAAGAGAAAACAGTTCGGGCCTTGCTTCTCCATCACGAATATTTGTAGGAACTTGGAACATATAAATTCCAGTGCCATGAAAAGACTCTTGTGAGGTGGCACTGCTCAGATTATGGTCAATATTATCGTAGAGCCCTACTGTAAATAATCGTCGATGGAAACTCAATAAACAAAAAACTCCATCTTGTTTTGATTGTTCAACCACTTTTTGAGCCAGATCTGATGTTGCCTCCATCAGGTAATTTATGGATATTGAGAGCACAAGGCGATGCATTTCATCTACAGTCTTCTTGCTCCGACTCCTGCTATAGGTGTATAAAGCCATGTAGATAGGCAATGGTGGTTCTCGACATATTTGGTGCCTTACGATATCCCCAGCAGGGGGCTCTCCATAAAATTGAAGAGAATAAACTGACTTTTGAACAAATCTGGCTGCATAGCTTTGCAATTTTTAATTTCTGATTAACCATAAACAAACAATTTTATCACTGCAAGCAGGGAAGGTGGAACTGAGTACCTCTGGTAATTATGTTTGAAGGAACCACTGAATTCAGAATTTGCAGCAGATATGTATTTTCTAAAATGCTTTATGAAGCGTTCGAAAGAAATCACACCCTCATCTGCATTCTCAAAAGGCGTGTCTTTGAAGACATTTGCGGAATTACGAATAATTACATATTCCTTCCCCGACCTTTCTGCTCGCAATTGAGGGAAATAAGAAATTATTCTCTCTCGCAACTGGGTGCTATGCAGTTCAGGTACTGTTTCAAACTCTGTCATTTCCTCTAACTTGGTATTGTACATTCTTGTGAGGAAACCCATCTTAAATGCAATTTTAAGTTATTCCTGGCAAGATGCAACATGTGCAAAAGCAAATGCTTCACAAGTGTGATTATCACGAATATGGTATGATTTCTGTATTTTTAGCTTTCTATGACGATTTTACAATTTTGCCAAGCAACGAAGGTGATATTTTGCCTCCTGTGCAATCAAATCACCTGATCCTAATGTGGCCAGAAGTTTACCATAATCTAAGAGCTTTGCTATGTCCCTAACATGTTTATCCATATCCAGTGTACAAACTCTTCTTATAGGTTCCTCCCACTTTGGCCCACAGTCACAGATTAAACACACATCAGATTTTATATCTGCATATGTCACAGATCCACAAGTCAGCGGACACTTACTTGAAATTTCTTCCACGCTGTCTGTGCCTGAACCACCCAGCAGAGGGTTTGATAAGGGAAGATTTTCGCGACAGCATTATCTTGCACGCATGACATTTTTAGTGTTAAATCTATTAAAACAGAGCTTATGCTACCTAACAGAGTTTGATAACACTATAGTTTCCACACCTTTACCATCATAAATTTCTTGTAATTTAATATCACCAGGAAGCTATCCAAGTGAAGATAGTTCCTGAAGAGTATCTGCAATAGTTTTATAGCCATTATTATGTTTAGAGATGTCTTTGTTGCGAGAAGAGCTGAGCAAGTCATCGCCACCTTTCTTGCACAGGCAGCACTTCGTCCAGTCGATCTCGGGAATTGGATGTTAAACCGAAGAAGCTATGCGTAGCCGTTTAGGACCCAACTATAAAAGTGAAGGTCTTAATGGAAGATACGAGTTTAAATTACATCAATCTGAAAAATATACAATATTTATTTTAAAGCAACGACCTTGACATTTGAAAACAACAATAACATTACAGTTACATTATTTTAAAAAAAACTCATATTAGACACATTTTTGAGATTTGGAACTTTTCCTAACCAAATGTATTTCCTTGTTTCAAAATGTAGAAATTATAAACCAATACACAACTTCATACATAAAATACACCCTAATTATTTCCAAATTGGGTTTCAATAGGAAATAAATCTGTTTTTTCTCAAATATACTTCCCCTCTTCCTTTGCCCAAAGGACAATTTGGCTGGGGTACNAATAGGAAATAAATCTGTTTTTTCTCAAATATACTTCCCCTCTTCCTTTGCCCAAAGGACAATTTGGCTGGGGTACCCTTCTGAAATAATTTCCTGAGGTCCATAAAACACGCTTGCCTAGTGTCATGCTTGTATCAGGATTCGCAGTATCTTCTTCAATTTTTCATCCTACCACCAGGACTATATTACATTATCTGGATGAGATTTATTTAAGAACCACATTAATGTAAATATTTGTGGTAAAATTATTATAGTTTTCAAAATATAGCTCAGGAAAGTCGAAAGTTTCGGAATATGGGTGACCAAGTTTCTACACTCCTAAATGATTTTGCAAAATAAATCAGATGTCATGTGTTCTATATCATATACACAAAGTGTTAATTAAGATTCAAGAATATTTAACAATGGGTACTTGGGTACTAGTATTCCGAATCTCTTTTAAAACAGGTATTAATGTTTTTGCCAACACATTTTTATTCGTCAAAGAGAAACTGGTAAATATTAGTATTATTTTCTCTTGAACGAATAAAAATGTTGTAGAAAAAAAACAATATATTTATTTTAAAATTTATTCAGGATATCAGTACCTGAGTACGGATTGATAAATATCCTTGATACTTAATTAATATAATGTGTATATGATACAGATCACATGACAAGTGATTAAGTTGGCAAAGCTAATTAGGAGCATAGAACCTCAAGCTCCCATATTTCGAAATTTTCGAATATCGGTGCTGTTTTTTAAAAACTATAATAATTTGACAACAAATATTTACATTTATGTGACCCTTATATAATTCTCTTTCAGATAACAAAAAATAAATATCGTGAAATGTGGTATTAAGGTGTCAAATACAGCAGCGCTCCAGGAAGGTTATAATAGGAGCGGAGGTGGTGAGGCCTGCCTCAGAAAGAATTTAAACGAGCATATTTTGACGTGCAGTAACGTGCACGACCTGTATTTAGGTGTTCGCTTATTACATCCCAGTTGACTCTACCGAGAATGACTTTAGCCACGTGCTTTTCCGTCTCCATTCCAATGCTTACCCAGTCCCTTAATATAAGCATGTCCAATATTTAACACATTAAAATTAAGCGCTTTAAAGGGAAGAGAAAATTATCATTTAAAACAATTAAAAAATACTATTTTTCCTATTCCCTATAATCACTGGTATTTTGTACAGTTACTAATAGAATGATTATCTATATCCGGGGACAATGTATTCTAAATGGGGTAAAACTGGCACCTGGCACCGGCGCCAGCCGGCCGCCATGTTGTGACTTCACCCAACCATCATCTAGTATCTGGATGACCTTGACCCATGACATTGACGCCATGCCAGTCACCTTAAATGACCTTGAAATCAAAAANCATCTAGTATCTGGATGACCTTGACCCATGACATTGACGCCATGCCAGTCACCTTAAATGACCTTGAAATCAAAAACATAAAAAAAAAATGCAAAGCAATTATAATATCTAAAAAATAAAATAATGAAAATAGTTATTTTAAAAATTATTTTAAGATGTACATGTAGGAGGTCCCCCCAACCCCATGACACCTCACCTATACTCATTTTATCGTGTGCAGCCATTTTGGTTTCTTCATTTGTAATATTTTTATATACATACATTGCTGGAGGACGCCATCTTGGTTTTTCGTCTGTCATTTTTTTATACATAGCTAAAGGCCGCNTTTATATACATACATTGCTGGAGGACGCCATCTTGGTTTTTCGTCTGTCATTTTTTTATACATAGCTAAAGGCCGCCGTTTTGGTTTTTTGTTTGTCATTTGTTTATACATTGCTGGAGACCGCCATCTTGGTTTTTCGTCTTTCATTTGTTTATACATTTCTGAAGGCCGAAATCTTAGTTTTTTCGTTCGTCATTTGTTTATACACATTTCCGGAGTTCCCCCAGCACCACGCCCAGCAGACGACTGACACCCTCCACTCACTATCAATGATTCTCATTAGCTAATTACTCATATTCGNCAATCAGTTAGTCGCATTTTCTCCGCCCCACCAAAATATTTAATTGCTCCATTAATGTTTCTCGTTGGCTGATTTCTCGTACGTTTTCGGAAACCTTCGTTCGACCAATTTGATGCGTTCGCTCCATCCCTTCCAATGATTCTCATAGACTAACCACGTCACGTGACAATTTCTCTCATTTGCTTATTTCTCGTGCGTTTTTGGAAACTTTCATTCCAACCAATCAGCGACCTACTTTAGTCGCAAGAGACAACTATTTACCTCTTAAAATTATTTATAAAACAGTCATTTTCTCGCTCTTAGATATGTACGCGTGTTGTCCGAGCGGCCATAAAATCCTTTCGACCATTATGACATTTGGAAGAGTGCGCTCGATTAGTGCCTTGGACAAACGGGACGAGTTTCCGTACTTGCCGAAAGAACTTCTTCTTGTCTACGAACCTCACGAAATTTCGACTGTATTCGAGTATTTTCCGGCCTACCTACAGCAGGACGAAGACATGCGAGACTGCCTCCCATGCAAGGAGTGTTTCGAGGGCTGCACCACCTCGGTTCCCGACACGCCGCATCGCAGGGACTGGTGCAAGGCCCGCCGAGCAGCCCTCATGACGTCCGCGCCCGTGGAATACGCCCTCCCCGTGGAACACGCCCACCCCGTAGAAAACGATGACCCCGTTCAAGCTATCTACTCGCAAGCTGCACCCGTGGAAGATGCTCCTCTCCAAGAAATTTACTGGCAAAAAATATTCGCCGAAGAAACGAATCCAGAACACCGGTGCCCGATGTGTATGGACCGTGGGAACTTAGAATATTTTATATAACTAAATTAACCAGTGAAAATTTTGTTTTTTGCAACATTCAAGGTTTTTGCTCGTTGTACACGTACACCATCAAGCAGATTGCCATCTCTTACAGTGACGAAGACGAGAAAAGCAAAGTTTTCTCTTTTTTACCGCCGTGTCAATAGCAGCACCTCGACCGCACCACGCAACATGCGTTCCGTCTACAGACGTACGAAACGCACGAACTAAGTTGGGACGAGGGAAATATTCCGTACGAGGAAATCCCAGCAATGTTGGACTCTGCTATTATTTGCGAGTATCCTGTGTATGTGTATGGTAGACGCCAAGAGTCGGCGATTCGCTCATTAAGAGGAATCAGATGAGGAGAAACGTTCTTCGACGAGTTATTTAGCATTTTGCCTGTGTTTACCATGACTGGCAAACGTCTAGTATTTTATGCAACCCATCTCGTTAATAGGTAAGTCTGTTTATGGTTAAACAATTGGTTAAAATACTAAAACAGCAACTGGCTTTTAATCGGCAAATAACTGTTTGTTGGGAAAGTGTTTCTTAAAACGCACCAAAGTAGACGGGGCGTATTATGTACTTCTATACATATTATAAAACTTAACGTCTCTCTGTCAGTCTGTTAGTGAACTTATCACTCAAGAACCACGTATCTGATTTACTTTTTTTTTTNAAACTTAACGTCTCTCTGTCAGTCTGTTAGTGAACTTATCACTCAAGAACCACGTATCTGATTTACTTTTTTTTTTATTCATAGCTATGTTCTCTGGCTAGGTTTTAGTATATATTTTGTTACGTAAAGTAACATAAGGAATAAGNCCCTAAATCCTTATTGCGGGCTTCGCCTGCGAGCTTCCCCGAGCATGTGTTCTGACGGCAAAAATATAGGGACGCGGGAAGCGTCAAGTTGACCGTACGTGGACGTGGAGAGCATTGGCGGTGGTGTTTGTAAGGGGTGGGCGGGAGAACACGAGTCGCGTGCGCTCGGCCGGCACTCTGTCGGCTCGCGTCGTTAGTCACAAACTAATCACGTTCAAGCATGTACGTGTATTTATTGCGAGTCTACTGCAAATTTTGATTATAATTATTTATTTAAAAAAAAAAACCTAACAATATTTTTGTAGTCCACGCGAGCGGAGCTACGGGAACAGCTAGTAAGTAATAAGTGTTAAAATTGTGCTTATATTTGTAGACGTGTTTTAATATTTTGGCTGGCCGGTTACCCTGTTCTGAGTTTAAGAGTCTGCCCGAAGTGGGTTGCGCTTCAAAAATGAACGTAGAAATTTTTGGTAGTGTGAAATATTGCAATTGTCACTACAAAGAGGTGTGGTAACGGGGATCTTCTTTCAATCATTGGCCTGAAGCAGGATTTCAAATTATGTGATGTTTACCACTCAATACAAATGTGTACCTAATTAGTGATTGGCTATGACTTTGGAAAGAAACGAGATAATGTGTGAGTACGAAATTTTTAATGCATTTAAGAATTTTAATGTAGTCTTCAAGGTAATGTATTGTTTGGAAATTTTTGAATACGTTTTATTTGTTATATCGTTTAGTGTTGTAAATCATATCATTATAGTAATTTATGTTTTTGTTCCTACGTTTTTGGGAAAGTTTTGCACAAAATAGAAAGATTCCTAAAAAAGTTCCCTAAAACATTTCAGGCGTACATGTTCCTCCAACACCTTAGAACTTTTAATTTTATTTTCGGTTTTGGGTTTTTTTCTTTGCTGATTCTGAAAATAATTCTTGATAACTTGGCTTCAACACAGGGCTCGCAAAAGTGGAGGAGGCAAGATTGCAGTTTCAGGAGATCAAGGGTTTCCTCGGAGTGCTCCAGTATTAGCAAATAGCCCTAATTATATAAGCATTTGTCTGTTGAAAAACTAGAGGTAACAAAAGGACACGTCACTGTTTTAACACGTGATTTCGACATTTCTGTTGGCAATTCGTCAGCCAGTGTTTTGAGCTTGCACATAAGAGAATGCCATTCTACTTACCCTTTAATCCATGGTAGTGATTCTCAAACTTTGGTCCTCGGACCATCTGGTGGATCGCAAAAAAATTTTTTATTCATTTTATTAGCTTATCTGAAATTTTCTATAATTAAATTCTTTAATGTCATGTTTTTGTGATGGTAATTCATTTCAGTGAGTAGTTAAAATATTATTCCTAATATTTGCTTCTTAATGGAAGAGATGCTGACAAAGTGGTCCGTGTTAAGTTGTCAGCATACACGTAGGGGTCCTTGTTAAGCCTAGTTCACAAAAGCTAGTCCNATTCTACTTACCCTTTAATCCATGGTAGTGATTCTCAAACTTTGGTCCTCGGACCATCTGGTGGATCGCAAAAAATTTTTTAATTCATTTTATTAGCTTATCTGAAATTTTCTATAATTAAATTCTTTAATGTCATGTTTTTGTGATGGTAATTCATTTCAGTGAGTAGTTAAAATATTATTCCTAATATTTGCTTCTTAATGGAAGAGATGATGACAAAGTGGTCCGTGTTAAGTTGTCAGCATACACGTAGGGGTCCTTGTTAAGCCTAGTTCACAAAAGCTAGTCCGCGATTTGTTTTTTAATGTATTATTTTAACATAATTGTAGGAGTATATATACATGTAAATAAATACGTATAGAAATATAATTTTTTCAAATGTGTACTATATATAATTATGTATATTCCGATCTTCTGTATATATACATATATTAGGTGTGTATATATATGAACTTTTAAAATTTATTCTATACATAATTATGTATATTCCTATCTTATGTTTATATATATATACATATATATAAGTAATTTTGTGTTTTATTCTGGGGCGAAAGAGTATTTGGGTTTATTCCGAGTGTTCCCAGATTTTTTTATTTGAAATGTATGGCAGAAGGCCTCGTGGGAGAATAAGACGGGCCCTTTAAAATAGCAGTACCTGAAATGTTCCTCCAATCAGATAAACAATTCACAATGTGTTTCGTGAAGTGATTCGAGAGAGTAAGTTCGTACAATATGAATGAATGGTTCGCGAAACGTTTTGTGAAATGCATCGCAAAGGGGCGACTTGCTTCTGGGCATCGCAGAGGTTGGCGAGTGTGTGTCGCCCGCCCGGTTCGAGTCCCGATCGGACGGTGCTACATTGACTATCATGGGCATGCTCGCGAGTGAGCGGCATCGATGGTGATTTATCCGGCGACTGTTCGTTTAGCTCGAGGATTCGTCGGGCAACAGCTTGTAAAACAGCATCGACCATGCGCCATATGAAAAATGACTGATACCCAACACTTTTAATGAACGCGATGAATTATCTGCATATATTAATTAATATATATTCATGTATCATACGTTAGTTCTTCTTAAACCAGCAAATCAGTCATATATTTACNAATATATTTGCAGGAGTTAGTCTGCAAGAGTCAGTTTACAGGAGTCAGTCAGCAGGAGTCAGTCAGCAGGAGTCAGTCTGCAGGAGTAGAGTGTATGAATTCATGTATGTTTGAAGACGATGCAAGCCACTGACGATGTGAAATCGTGGATGCCATGTACGACTACATGCATACCTTCAACGACTACCCATAAATTACATGGAAACAATGCTGTTACTGTGCAAAGTCCTTCAGTAAAAGTTGTAATTCGCGGCGACACGAGAAGAGCGACTGCTGGAAAAATTCATCTCGTGTGATTTGTAGCTCCAAAAACTGTCCTAGGCAGTTCACTCGATGTGATAACTTAAATAAACACATCAAGGCTGATAAATGTAGTGTTTTTTCGCCCACTGAGAAACAGCATGTGATGGCTTCGTTACTTCCTGTTAATACACTACATAAAATGTTTAAGAAGACGAGGGAACTCGCACGATGAAGCATTACGACAATGACCACATGCAGTTCATGCAAGGCGATGAATTGAAAGAACATACCGAGATCTGCAAGGGTTCGTCTACTGGGAGTCATCAAGTGTTGCCGGCAATACCTCTTGCTGCATCGATGGGTACCGATTCGACAGGCGATTATGATGAGACAGTTAATGCTAAAGACGGAATGAGTGCAGTCGAGTCGGTTTGCGTAGAATGTCTGTAAGACGTTCGCATGAAGTCGACGAACTTCAAAATAAACGGTCGTCGGCTCTAAATACTGATGAGCATACAACTCCTGCTACAAATAAAAGCAAATATAATATTGAGGATAAAACAGAAGGTGAAGACGATCATGAAAACAGCATAGATGAANAAAACAGAAGGTGAAGACGATCATGAAAACAGCATAGATGAAAATGAACATGAAGACAGTGATAATGTTGTAGACGATGATGGTGATTTTCTCGATGTACTGACACACCCATCTAACGCATTTGCTGCAATGAGCGACACGAAGAAGGCAGAAGACTCTGAGAATACTGGATACCTATTTCCCGAAGAACTGAATGAACTCGTTGATAAACTCAGATATTTTATCGACCTAAAAAAACGTGGGTATTTCTTGCGCGTTGTTGAGATATCTTCAATCATTGTTAAACAGAAGGAATTGGGACATATCGCATGCGACTGTTGCCTACTATCCATGATATGCAAACATCTGAGAAATGTAAAGATCGAATGTGCACAATAATTAGAAAGATAGAACAAATATAATAAGAAAATTCATTAAATTTATATATACACTAGCAAACCCGGCGAACTCCGTTTCGCCACCAGATGGCTTCGTTTTATGCAACATTTTGTTTGNCAGGAGTCAGTCTGCAGGAGTAGAGTGTATGAATTCATGTATGTTTGAAGACGATGCAAGCCACTGACGATGTGAAATCGTGGATGTCATGTACGACTACATGTATACCTTCAACGACTACCCATAAATTACATGGAAACAATGCTGTTACTGTGCAAAGTCCTTCAGTAAAAGTTGTAATTCACGGCGACACGAGAAGAGCGACTGCTGGAAAAATTCATCTCGTGTGATTTGTAGATCCAAAAACTGTCCTAGGCAGTTCACTCGATGTGATAACTTAAATAAACACATCAAGGCTGATAAATGTAGTGTTTTTTCGCCCACTGAGAAACAGCATGTGATGGCTTCGTTACTTCCTGTTAATACACTACATAAAATGTTTAAGAAGACGAGGGAACTCGCACGATGAAGCATTACGACAATGACCACATGCAGTTCATGCAAGGCGATGAATTGAAAGAACATACCGAGATCTGCAAGGGTTCGTCTACTGGGAGTCATCAAGTGTTGCCGGCAATACCTCTTGCTGCATCGATGGGTACCGATTCGACAGGCGATTATGATGAGACAGTTAATGCTAAAGACGGAATGAGTGCAGTCGAGTCGGTTTGCGTAGAATGTCTGTAAGACGTTCGCATGAAGTCGACGAACTTCAAAATAAACGGTCGTCGGCTCTAAATACTGATGAGCATACAACTCCTGCTACAAATAAAAGCAAATATAATATTGAGGATAAAACAGAAGGTGAAGACGATCATGAA